>CM055729.1:28629549-28672049 GCA_029465975.1 Dallia pectoralis
TGTATGTGATTACATATATGAGGTATTACAACTGTATGTGATTACATATATGAGGTATTACAACTGTATGTGATTACATATATGAGGTATTACAACTGTATGTGATTACATATATGAGGTATTACAACTGTATGTGATTACATATATGAGGTATTACAACTGTATGTGATTACATATATGAGGTATTACAACTGTATGTGATTACATATATGAGGTATTACAACTGTATGTGATTACATATATGAGGTATTACAACTGTATGTGATTACATATATGATTACAACTGTATGTGATATTACAACTGTATGTGATTACATATATGAGGTATTACAACTGTATGTGATTACATATATGAGGTATTACAACTGTATGTGATTACATATATGAGGTATTACAACTGTATGTGATTACATATATGAGGTATTACAACTGTATGTGATTACATATATGAGGTATTACAACTGTATGTGATTACATATATGAGGTATTACAACTGTATGTGATTACATATATGATATTACAACTGTATGTGATTACATATATGAGGTATTACAACTGTATGTGATTACATATATGAGGTATTACAACTGTATGTGATTACATATATGAGGTATTACAACTGTATGTGATTACATATATGAGGTATTACAACTGTATGTGATTACATATATGAGGTATTACAACTGTATGTGATTACATATATGAGGTATTACAACTGTATGTGATTACATATATGAGGTATTACAACTGTATGTGATTACATATATGAGGTATTACAACTGTATGTGATTACATACAACTGTATGTGATTACATATATTATTACAACTGTATGTGATTACATATATGAGGTATTACAACTGTATGTGATTACATATATGAGGTATTACAACTGTATGTGATTACATATATGAGGTATTACAACTGTATGTGATTACATATATGAGGTATTACAACTGTATGTGATTACATATATGAGGTATTACAACTGTATGTGATTACATATATGAGGTATTACAACTGTATGTGATTACATATATGAGATTACAACTGTATGTGATTACAACTGTATGTGATTACATATATGAGGTATTACAACTGTATGTGATTACATATATGAGGTATTACAACTGTATGTGATTACATATATGAGGTATTACAACTGTATGTGATTACATATATGAGGTATTACAACTGTATGTGATTACATATATGAGGCATTACAACTGTATGTGATTACATATATGAGGTATTACAACTGTATGTGATTACATATATGAGGTATTACAACTGTATGTGATTACATATATGAGGTATTACAACTGTATGTGATTACATATATGAGGTATTACAACTGTATGTGATTACATATATGAGGTATTACAACTGTATGTGATTACATATATGAGGTATTACAACTGTATGTGATTACATATATGAGGTATTACAACTGTATGTGATTACATATATGAGGTATTACAACTGTATGTGATTACATATATGAGGTATTACAACTGTATGTGATTACATATATGAGGTGATTATTACATATATGAGGCATTACAACTGTATGTGATTACATATATGAGGTATTACAACTGTATGTGATTACATATATGAGGTATTACAACTGTATGTGATTACATATATGAGGTATTACAACTGTATGTGATTACATATATGAGGTATTACAACTGTATGTGATTACATATATGAGGTATTACAACTGTATGTGATTACATATATGAGGCATTACAACTGTATGTGATTACATATATGAGGTATTACAACTGTATGTGATTACATATATGAGGTATTACAACTGTATGTGATTACATATATGAGGCATTACAACTGTATGTGATTACATATATGAGGTATTACAACTGTATGTGATTACATATATGAGGTATTACAACTGTATGTGATTACATATATGAGGCATTACAACTGTATGTGATTACATATATGAGGTATTACAACTGTATGTGATTACATATATGAGGCATTACAACTGTATGTGATTACATATATGAGGTATTACAACTGTATGTGATTACATATATGAGGTATTACAACTGTATGTGATTATATATATGAGGTATTACAACTGTATGTGATTACATATATGAGGTATTACAACTGTATGTGATTACATATATGAGGTATTACAACTGTATGTGATTACATATATGAGGCATTACAACTGTATGTGATTACATATATGAGGTATTACAACTGTATGTGATTACATATATGAGGTATTACAACTGTATGTGATTACATATATGAGGTATTACAACTGTATGTGATTACATATATGAGGTATTACAACTGTATGTGATTACATATATGAGGTATTACAACTGTATGTGATTACATATATGAGGTATTACAACTGTATGTGATTACATATATGAGGTATTACAACTGTATGTGATTACATATATGAGGTATTACAACTGTATGTGATTACATATATGAGGTATTACAACTGTATGTGATTACATATATGAGGTATTACAACTGTATGTGATTACATATATGAGGCATTACAACTGTATGTGATTACATATATGAGGTATTACAACTGTATGTGATTACATATATGAGGTATTCCAACTGTATGTGATTACATATATGAGGCATTACAACTGTATGTGATTACATATATGAGGTATTCCAACTGTATGTGATTACATATATGAGGTATTACAACTGTATGTGATTACATATATGAGGTATTACAACTGTATGTGATTACATATATGAGGCATTACAACTGTATGTGATTACATATATGAGGCATTACAACTGTATGTGATTACATATATGAGGTATTACAACTGTATGTGAATTCATATTTTGTGCATTTACATGTAACTAGAACTATTAACAAAAGTGACATGATTTGAACTGATGAAACACATGTGTTGTCATTCTGGCATTATGGCCTGGGTTGTTTTGTACACAGACCATGTTCAATATGCTGTTTTAAATGAGTGATACATGAACATGTTGTAATATACTGTCTGTATGTCATCGCTCTGTGATTGAAGCTTTACAATTGAAGGGGCTTTTTGACAACCCTAAACACTTATTGATTTTTGTCAAAGTAAAAGGGACTTACTATTTTTCACACTCCTATTTGTGTTTTACGTTTGTTGTCTGGAATACTCTTTTATCTATGTGGAATTACCAGGGTCACCATTATTGTGGTTGTACAATGACAAATAGCTGTTTTTCACAAGAACATTGGCACACGCAAACAACTCTGTTAGCAAAGCAGAATATGCGCCTCTCTGTGTTTAGAGACAGCCGGGTTATTTGTCCAAAAAGGTTAAATGCATAATGGTACTAAACCCCAGCCGACACAAAGAGCCCATCTCTTCACCGCTGACTGCCTGCCCATTGTGGTATTGGCTATCGACTTGTTAGATTAAAAACATTTCACATGTCAATTAAATCAGTGTTGCCCTGGTGATTAGCAGATCCCACTAATTGTGTCTCCCCCTTCGTCCTCTTCCAGATATTTTCCACTTGGAGGAGCAGGAAGTGGGCCTTTGTCCTGACAGGCCCAAGTACACATGTCATAGATAACTGCTGCTTCCTCCAGGAGCACCCCCCCCCCCGGTCAGGGACAGAGGTGAGGTTGGTGGTGGGGGGTTGTAGTGGGGGGCTGGAGCGTGTAACCAGACAGCTCTATCCACTTCAGTCTATTGGCATGAGAGAATGGAAACAGCCAGAACTAGCCAGCCAACCAGCCAGCACCAACCAGTCTAGAAAACAATCAGCAAACTAACCAGCCAGTCTGTACCAGCCAGTCTGTACCAGCCAGCCAGACTTGGACACACTCCCACACGTGCAGTCGGGCTGTTAATTACCCAGCAGCCTCTGGAGACCGGGACGCCTGTAAGGGGCCCCTTTTAACCTAACCATGGCTCCCATGGCCCTCCCATGTCCCTCCCATGTCCCTCCCATGGCCCTCCCATGTCCCTCCCATGGCCCGCCCCCTTTGTCCTTTTCTCCCTGGCCATGTTTTTGTGCTCAGCTTAATGAAGATCTGCACAGGCCTGTTCCCTCGGTTCCCTCTGAACACAGAGATGTTAAGGAACATGATCGGCACAGGCCTGTTCCCTCGGTTCCCTCTGAACACAGAGATGTTAAGGAACATGATCTGCACAGGCCTGTTCCCTCGGTTCCCTCTGAATACAGAGATACTAAGGAACATGATCTGCAGAGGCCTGTCCCCTCGGTTCCCTCCGAACACAGAGATACTAAGGAACCTGTCAGTCAGGGCAGGGAAACCATTTCTGAAGAATCACATGAAAGAATGGAAAAACAAGGTGTGATTGTTAAAAAAAACTTCAACCCTTCAACCCTTCAACTCTCTCCAGTCTCTCCCCAGTAAATGGTAAATGCTGTGCTTTTATATAGCGCTTTTATCCAAAGCGCTTTACAGATCCTGCGTCACATTCACCCATTCATTCACTCATACACTGACGACCGCGTCTACCATGCAAGGCGACTGCAGGCTCGCCAGGAGCTGGGGTTAGGTGTCTTGCTCATGGACACCTCTACAATTTCCCAGGAGGAACCGGGGATCGAACCTTCCAATTGATAGACAACCGACTCAACCCACTGAGCCACTGCCGCCCCAGTCTCTCTCCAGTCTCTCTCCAGTCTCTCCCAGTCTCCGCCCAGTCTCCCTCCAGTCTCTCTCCAGTCTCTCTCCAGTCTCTCTCCAGTCTCTCCCCAGTCTCTCTCCAGTCTCTCCCCAGTCTCCCTCCAGTCTCTCCCCAGTCTCTCTCCAGTCTCTCTCCAGTCTCTCTCCAGTCTCTCCCCAGTCTCTCTCCAGTCTCTCCCCAGTCTCTCTCCAGTCTCTCCCCAGTCTCTCTCCAGTCTCTCCCCAGTCTCTCCAGTCTCTCTCCAGTCTCTCCCCAGTCTCTCCCCAGTCTCTCTCCAGTCTCTCTCCAGTCTCTCCCCAGTCTCTCTCCAGTCACACTAGTCCTCCTCAGTGTTCAGACCAACCAACCATTACACAGACCTACATTCACAATACACACAACTGCTGCCCTTGACAATGGAAGACACAACATTTGGAGGTAAGAGCCCAGATCCCAGACGCTTTACTTCATCAGACCTAACAAAACGACCACGCCTCACTGAGCCTACAATGGCGGGTGGTAAATGTAAGAACAGCACAATGACCTGGCTATGCCTGGTGTTCTCTTTGTATCCGAGCAACGGACCGGAGAGATGACATGCATGGAGGAGGAGGGAGGGGTGGAGACGGAGAGGAGGAGGCAGGAGACAGTCCCGTCTCTGAACAGGAAAATAATTATGAATAGTTACATAACACAGAAGAACCCGTCCCGTAACATGTATAACAGCCTGTACACTACACGTATAACAGCATGTACACTAAATGTATAACAGCCTATACACTATAAGTATAACAGCCTATACACTACACGTATAGCAGCCTGTACACTAAATGTATAACAGCCTATACACTACATAAGTATAACAGTTTATACACTACACGTATAACAGCCTATAAACTACATGTATAACAGCCTATACACTACATGTATAACAGCCTATACACTACATGTATAACAGCCTACATACAACACGTATAACAGCCTGTACACTACATGTATAACAGCCTGTACACTAAATGTATAACAGCCTATAAACTACATGTATAACAGCCTATACACAACACATATAACATCCTGTACACTACATGTATAACAGTTTATACACTACACGTATAACAGCCTGTACACTACATGTATAACAGTTTATACACTACACGTATAACAGCCTGTACACTACATGTATAACAGTTTATACACTACACGTATAACAGCCTGTACACTACATGTATAACAGTTTATACACTACAAGTATAACAGCCTGTACACTACATGTATAACAGTTTATACACTACACGTATAACAGCCTGTACACTACATGTATAACAGTTTATACACTACACGTATAACAGCCTATAAACTACCATATCCAACGGGAGGTCGGAATTCTGAACGCTGATTGGCTGAGAGCCATGGTAAAGGAGACAATGGGTATGACATAATTTTTACTAGTGTTTTTGTGTGAATGAGTGTGTGTTGGTGTGTGGATGAGTGTGTGTTGTGTGTGCATGAGTGTGTGTTGTTGTGTGGATGAGTGTGTGTTGGTGTGTGGATGAGTGTGTGTTGGTGTGTGGATGAGTGTGTGTTGCTGTGTGGATGAGTGTGTGTTTTTGTGTGAATGAGTGTGTGTTGGTGTGTGGATGAGTGTGTGTTGGTGTGTGGATAAGTGTGTGTTGGTGTGTGGATGAGTGTGTGTTGGTGTGTGGATGAGTGTTTGTTGTGTGTGCATGAGTGTGTGTTGTTGTGTGGATGAGTGTGTGTTGGTGTGTGGATGAGTGTGTGTTGGTGTGTGGATGAGTGTGTGTTGCTGTGTGGATGAGTGTGTGTTTTTGTGTGAATGAGTGTGTGTTGGTGTGTGGATGAGTGTGTGTTGGTGTGTGGATAAGTGTGTGTTGGTGTGTGGATGAGTGTGTGTTGGTGTGTGGATGAGTGTGTGTTGGTGTGTGGATGAGTGTGTGTTGGTGTGTGGATGAGTGTGTGTTGCTGTGTGGATGAGTGTGTTGGTGTGTGGATGAGTGTGTGTTGGTGTGCGGATGAGTTTGTGTTGGTGTGTGGATGAGTGTGACAGGATTTGTCAGAACTATACTATAAATATACTATTCAGTATTTAAATATATTGTGTAAAACACGTATTGCACTGCAGCTTTTGTCAAATATTTGTATATGCCAGCAGCTAGATAGCAGACTTATCGCTAAAGTAACTCTGGTTCCGTGAAAGAAGCATCAGTGCAATCAGTGGGACTTTTTTGCGACGGGCCAGTAGAGATCCCTGCATGGACTAGCACAGGTCCCTGAACCTGGGTTTGAGAAACAGTCCTGAACTGCCCTGAACTGTCCCAAACTGCCCTGAACTGCCCTGAACTGTCCTGAACTGCCCTGAACTGTCCTGAACTGTCCCAAACTGCCCTGAACTGCCCTGAACTGTCCTGAACTGCCCTGAACTGTCCTGAACTGTTCACTATATGATGAGAACCTGACAACCACAGCCATCCATGTTCCGTTTGGGAAGAGCACAGGAACCCAGAGCAATGGAAGGAGCTTGAAGGGTGTGGGGGAGGAGTGCATCTCCATGACAACAGTGAAGTTCAACTCGGGTTGGCAGAGCTGAGGAAGGAGGGGTTTCACCTAATCCAGGAGGGTCCCAGACTGGGGTCCTCACAAGACAAGGGTGGCGGCTGCCTGCTTGTAAATAAATAATGAATTTAGAGGTCCTCAGGGAAAAGCCATAAACACAGACCTAGAATCAGTTTACAATCCAACCCCAACCTTAGAGTAAGAGTTTAAACCTGGAACTGACCTTAGATCAGTGTCTAGGGTTGACCTCGACCTAGTCCACAGGGCCAGTTGACTCAGCAGAGTGCTCAGGACACAGCACAGCAGAGAAGCTGGTTTGGAGGGACAGAGGGTGTTAGGGGTGAGGGGTCAGGGGTGAGGGGTCAGGGGAGGTGAGGATAAACACTCTGATATGGCACTATAGCCTTTTGACACATGCATTTATGTACACACACACACACACACCAACCCAACACACACACACACACACACCAACCTAACACACACACACACACACACACACACAACCCAACACACACACACACACACATACATACACACACACACACATACATACACACACACACACATACATACACACACACACACATACATACACACCAACCCAACACACACACACATACACACCAACCCAACAACACAAACATACATACAAACATACACACATACATACACACACACACACACACACACACACACACACACACCAACCCAACACACACACACACACACACCAACCTAACACACACACACACACACACACACACCAACCCAACACACACACACACACACATACATACACACACACACACATACATACACACACACACACATACATACACACACACACACATACATACACACCAACCCAACACACACACACACATACACACAACCCAACAACACAAACATACATACAAACATACACACATACATACACACACACACACACACATACACACACACACACACACACACACACACACACACACACATACATACACACCAACCCAACACACACACACACATACACACCAACCCAACACACACACGCACACACACTGAGAATGACAAGCAGCCCTCTTGCTACTTGTAAAGTTTTGATTAACACCTGTGTACAAAAACAGCTTGACACAAACAAACACATTAAAAGTGCAGATGGGCCCGGCCATTAAAGTGCTCCCATGTTAAGTTCAACTGTTACCTAAATAGCCAAAGACAAAAATTGCTTTTAAATCTTTACACATAAAACAATTGTTGTAAGAACAGCATTATATAAAAGAGCGAGTAAGCCAACGCAGCAGTCTGGTAGCTGACAGAGCTGTGGCAGCTAGCATCTGTGTGGCAGCTAGAGGCAGTGTGGCAGCTAGCATCTGTGTGGCAGCTAGCATCTGTGTGGCAGCTAGAGGCAGTGTGGCAGCTAGAGGTAGTGTGGCAGCTAGCATCTGTGTGGCAGCTAGCATCTGGGTGGCAGCTAGAGGCAGTGTGGCAGCTAGAGGCAGTGTGGCAGCTAGCATCTGTGTGGCAGCTAGCATCTGTGTGGCAGCTAGCATCTGTGTGGCAGCTAGAGGCAGTAAGGCAGCTAGAGGCAGTGTGGCAGCTGGCATCTGTGTGGCAGCTAGCATTTGTGCGGCAGCTAGAGGCAGTGTGGCAGCTAGAGGCAGTGTGGCAGCTAGCATCTGTGTGGCAGCTAGCATCTGTGTGGCAGCTAGAGGCAGTGTGGCAGCTAGCATCTGTGTGGCAGCTAGCATCTGTGTGGCAGCTAGAGGCAGTGTGGCAGCTAGCATCTGTGTGGCAGCTAGAGGCAGTGTAGCAGCTAGCATCTGTGTGGCAGCTAGCATCTGTGTGGCAGCTAGAGGCAGTGTGGCAGCTAGCATCTGTGTGGCAGCTAGCATCTGTGTGGCAGCAAGAGGCAGTGTGGCAGCTAGAGGCAGTGTGGCAGCTAGCATCTGTGTGGCAGCTAGCATCTGTGTGGCAGGTAGAGGCAGTGTGGCAGCTAGCATCTGTGTGGAAGCTAGCATCTGTGTGGCAGCTAGAGGCAGTAAGGCAGCTAGAGGCAGTGTGGCAGCTAGCATCTGTGTGGCAGTTAGAGGCACTGTGGCAGCTAGAGGCAGTGTGGCAGCTTGCATCTGTGTAGTAGCTAGCTGTAGTTTAGTAGCTAGCTTTAGTGTGGCAGTGTGCTAGCTAGCAGACAAAATCACCTAAACAATGTATTCTACACTTCTCTAGTCTGAGAGCCTGGCTCTGTCAGTCTACACGCTGGGAGGCCGGTCCTGGGAGGAGTCTCACAGGGAAATGTTGTAATAGTTGCAGATTGATGTATGAAGAAAAAATACCAGAATCCTCTTTAATTTGAGAACACCATTTCTACCAGTGCTGGTTGTCTACCTGAAGCCACCAGGCAAACCAACAGCCCCCCCGCATGCCTACACAGGGGGTCAGAGAGAATTTAACACACAGGGTCCACATTCCTTTAGGTTGATAATTGCCCTGGCTGCAGGCAGGGGGCCATCAGAAGCCGGGTAAACAGACAGAGGGGTGTTTCTCCACCCCTCTCCCCCCACAGCCCAGTCCACCACTACCCCCCACCCAACCCCGACTCCTTAATGTTAAAACAGAGGTCTGAAGCTCTTTGAATTAGGACATCAATCCATCTGGCACCTGAGAGCCGCTGATGCCCATTGGTCCAACTGGAAGGTTTGTTTAGTTGCAAAGAGCACACAGCTGTTAGAGGTTCTACCAGCACGGCCTCCACCACGTCTAACCACACCAGCCATATCAGCCTCCACCACATCTAACCACACCAGCCATATCAGCCTCCACCACGTCTAACCACACCAGTCATATCAGCCTCCACCACATCTAACCACACCAGCCATATCAGCCTCCACCATGTCTAACCACACCAGCCATATCAGCCTCCACCACATCTAACCACACCAGCCATATCAGCCTCCACCACATCTAACCACACCAGCCATATCAGCCTCCACCACGTCTAACCACACCAGCCATATCAGCCTCCACCACGTCTAACCACACCAGCCATATCAGCCTCCACCACGTCTAACCACACCAGCCATATCAGCCTCCACCACGTCTAACCACACCAGCCATATCAGCCTCCACCATGTCTAACCACACCAGCCATATCAGCCTCCACCACATCTAACCACACCAGCCATATCAGCCTCCACCACATCTAACCACACCAGCCATATCAGCCTCCACCACGTCTAACCACACCAGCCATATCAGCCTCCACCATGTCTAACCACACCAGCCATATCAGCCTCCACCACATCTAACCACACCAGCCATATCAGCCTCCACCACATCTAACCACACCAGCCATATCAGCCTCCACCACGTCTAACCACACCAGCCATATCAGCCTCCACCACATCTAACCACACCAGCCATATCAGCCTCCACCACATCTAACCACACCAGCCATATCAGCCTCCACCACGTCTAACCACACCAGCCATATCAGCCTCCACCACATCTAACCACACCAGCCATATCAGCCTCCACCATGTCTAACCACACCAGCCATATCAGCCTCCACCATGTCTAACCACACCAGCCATATCAGCCTCCACCACGTCTAACCACACCAGCCATATCAGCCTCCACCATGTCTAACCACACCAGCCATATCAGCCTCCACCACATCTAACCACACCAGCCATATCAGCCTCCACCACGTCTAACCACACCAGCCATATCAGCCTCCACCATGTCTAACCACACCAGCCATATCAGCCTCCACCATGTCTAACCACACCAGCCATATCAGCCTCCACCACGTCTAACCACACCAGCCATATCAGCCTCCACCATGTCTAACCACACCAGCCATATCAGCCTCCACCACGTCTAACCACACCAGCCATATCAGCCTCCACCACATCTAACCACACCAGCCATATCAGCCTCCACCACATCTAACCACACCAGCCATATCAGCCTCCACCACATCTAACCACACCAGCCATATCAGCCTCCACCACATCTAACCACACCAGCCATATCAGCCTCCACCACATCTAACCACACCAGCCATATCAGCCTCCACCACATCTAACCACACCAGCCATATCAGCCTCCACCACGTCTAACCACACCAGCCATATCAGCCTCCACCACATCTAACCACACCAGCCATATCAGCCTCCACCACATCTAACCACACCAGCCATATCAGCCTCCACCACGTCCTAACCACACCAGCCATATCAGCCTCCACCACATCTAACCACACCAGCCATATCAGCCTCCACCATGTCTAACCACACCAGCCATATCAGCCTCCACCATGTCTAACCACACCAGCCATATCAGCCTCCACCACGTCTAACCACACCAGCCATATCAGCCTCCACCATGTCTAACCACACCAGCCATATCAGCCTCCACCACATCTAACCACACCAGCCATATCAGCCTCCACCACGTCTAACCACACCAGCCATATCAGCCTCCACCATGTCTAACCACACCAGCCATATCAGCCTCCACCATGTCTAACCACACCAGCCATATCAGCCTCCACCACGTCTAACCACACCAGCCATATCAGCCTCCACCATGTCTAACCACACCAGCCATATCAGCCTCCACCATGTCTAACCACACCAGCCATATCAGCCTCCACCACGTCTAACCACACCAGCCATATCAGCCTCCACCACATCTAACCACACCAGCCATATCAGCCTCCACCACATCTAACCACACCAGCCATATCAGCCTCCACCACATCTAACCACACCAGCCATATCAGCCTCCACCACATCTAACCACACCAGCCATATCAGCCTCCACCACATCTAACCACACCAGCCATATCAGCCTCCACCACATCTAACCACACCAGCCATATCAGCCTCCACCACGTCTAACCACACCAGAACTGTTACAATCACCCTAAAGCTCCTGTTCGTTTCTGTTTACTCATCCATCATCACCGTGGAGGCCGACTGTCATCACTCACAATCGTCAGTAAAATGTTAACTGTTCATATATGACCCAACCAGCATATCACAATAATAAATCACTGTTAAATGCTTATAATAAATAGCTTTCAGGAAGGAATCCCAGCTGATATGTGAGTCAGCTCAGTAAAGATGTTCATAAAATCACCCAGGATTCCAGCACAATCACATTAGGGAATGTACCCCATCCTGTTGACTGAGCGTTGAGCAGATCACCTCTCGGTGTGCCCTGACTCCGCCCTGACTCCGCCCTGACCCCACCCTGACCCCGACCAGAATCTACCCTGACTCCGCCCACAAAGCCCACGGCATTAGTTCTGGGAGGCCTTGTTCACGTGGGCCTGTGTTTCCTGGTCCATGCCCACGTGTAGTGCCTTCCCTGCAGCCACACACTGAGACCATGGGAGGTTATAAAAGCAGAGGTGGTGATTAAGAAACAGGAATAATGACCTCCACAAAACCAGGAATGTGTATAATTCCCACAGTGGCTTGGGAATCATTCTACACCTAAACACAGCCAATATTACGACTTACGCAACTATTTCAATCATTTATTTATATGAGAGTATAACCAGGAATGTAGTGAGGAGAGGATTATGGCAGTGTGACATACTATCTGTACCGGGACTCAGAGAGGGAACCTGGTGAGGAGATATATAAGGCAGTGTGACATACTATCTGTACCGGGACTCAGAGAGGGAACCTGGTGAGGAGATATATAAGGCAGTGTGACATACTATCTGTGACATACTATCTGTACCGGGACTCAGAGGGAACCTGGACTCAGAGAGGGAACCTGGTGAGGAGATATATAAGGCAGTGTGACATACTATCTGTACCGGGACTCAGAGAGGGAACCTGGTGAGGAGATATATAAGGCAGTGTGACATACTATCTGTACCGGGACTCAGAGAGGGAACCTGGTGAGGAGATATATAAGGCAGTGTGACATACTATCTGTACCGGGACTCAGAGAGGGAACCTGGTGAGGAGATATATAAGGCAGTGTGACATACTATCTGTACCGGGACTCAGAGAGGGAACCTGGTGAGGAGATATATAAGGCAGTGTGACATACTATCTGTACCGGGACTCAGAGAGGGAACCTGGTGAGGAGATATATAAGGCAGTGTGACATACTATCTGTACCGGGACTCAGAGAGGGAACCTGGTGAGGAGATATATAAGGCAGTGTGACATACTATCTGTACCGGGACTCAGAGAGGGAACCTGGTGAGGAGATATATAAGGCAGTGTGACATACTATCTGTACCGGGACTCAGAGAGGGAACCTGGTGAGGAGATATATAAGGCAGTGTGACATACTATCTGTACCGGGACTCAGAGAGGGAACCTGGTGAGGAGATATATAAGGCAGTGTGACATACTATCTGTACCGGGACTCAGAGAGGGAACTATATAAGGCAGTGTGACCTGTACCGGGACTGAGGAACCTGGTGAGGAGATATATAAGGCAGTGTGACATACTATCTGTACCCTGGTGACTCAGAGGACTCAGGGAACCTGGTGAGGAGATATATAAGGCAGTGTGACATACTATCTGTACCGGGACTCAGAGAGGGAACCTGGTGAGGAGATATATAGTGATATATGGTGAATATAAGCAGTGTGACATACTATCTGTACCGGGACTCAGAGAGGGAACCTGGTGAGGAGATATATAAGGCAGTGTGACATACTATCTGTACCGGGACTCAGAGAGGGAACCTGGTGAGGAGATATATAAGGCAGTGTGACATACTATCTGTACCGGGACTCAGAGAGGGAACCTGGTGAGGAGATATATAAGGCAGTGTGACATACTATCTGTACCGGGACTCAGAGAACCAGGATGGAACCGGCACTTCACTGGTCATGATGAACAAACAATGAAATTTCCATGGTTGGAAATGTGTGGACTCCACTCAACTTCTCCTCAGTCACACGCACAACATCAGGAGATGAGCTTCTACTAGTCTTGTAGTAGGCGTCTAGTAGTGTTGTAGTAGTTGTTAGCAGGCTTGTATGAATACACACATCTACTCTCACTTCCTCTGTCTCTCTCATAGAAACACACATCTATCTCCATTATCGCTACACTTCTACTAGCCCAAACAAGAATGAGTCAACACACACACACACACACACACACACACACACACACACGATAAGGCCCCCCCCCACCACCAGACTGAGGAGGGCAGCAGAAACCCACCAGCCTCCCAGACCTCAAGACGAGTCCTGATTGGAGCCAAGCAAAACCCACTGCTCCTGCTAAACCCCCAAAATGACAGGTCAGAGATCAGCTACTGCCTTCCACTGAGCAACCAAAGCAGGGACTGGAAAGAGGAGATATCTCCTTGCTCGTAGCAACTGTAAAAAAATATAATTATAAAAGTGTGTGTGTGTGTGTGTGCATATGTTTGTGTGTTTATCTAAATGAGAGGTAGGCTAAAAAAAGCCTTTAAAGTTCCCAATAAATATCCTGCCCATAATTTTAAACACCTGAGGAATGCTAAACGAAACCAGTCAAGACAGTGGGATTTCTAATGGATGTGACCGGGATTTAGAGAGTACCAGGAGTAAGGGAGTACCAGGAGTAAGGGAGTACCAGGAGTTAGGGAGTACCAGGAGTTAGGGAGTACCAGGAGTTAGGGAGTACCAGGAGTTAGGGAGTACCAGGAGTTAGGGAGTACCAGGAGTAAGGGAGTACCAGGAGTTAGGGAGTACCAGGAGTTAGGGAGTACCAGAAGTAAGGGAGTGCCAGGAGTTAGGGAGTACCAGGAGTTAGGGAGTACCAGGAGTTAGGGAGTACCAGGAGTAAGGGAGTACCAGGAGTTAGGGAGTACCAGGAGTTAGGGAGTACCAGGAGTTAGGGAGTACCAGGAGTTAGGGAGTACCAGGAGTTAGGGAGTACCAGGAGTTAGGGAGCACCAGAAGTAAGGGAGTACCAGGAGTTAGGGAGTACCAGGAGTTAGGGAGTACCAGGAGTTAGGGAGTACCAGGAGTTAGGGAGCACCAGAAGTAAGGGAGTACCAGGAGTTAGGGAGTACCAGGAGTTAGGGAGCACCAGGAGTTAGGGAGCACCAGGAGTTAGGGAGTACCAGGAGTTAGGGAGTACCAGGAGTTAGGAAGTACCAGGAGTTAGGCAGTACCAGGAGTTAGGGAGTACCAGGAGGACAGAAAAACGAGAAGATAAAAAACGCACAGCAACAATACAGTACTTATGTTCAATGATGAGCTATCTTATGTTCAGCTATCTGACTCAGGGGGGCAGCTATCTGACTCAGGGGGGCAGCTATCTGACTCAGGGGGCAGCTATCTGACTCAGGGGGCAGCTATCTGACTCAGGGGGCAGCTATCTGCCTCAGGGGGCAGCTATCTGACTCAGGGGGCAGCTATCTGACTCAGGGGGGCAGCTATCTGACTCAGGGGGCAGCTATCTGACTCAGGCGGGCAGCTATCTGACTCAGGGGGGCAGCTATCTGACTCAGGGGGGCAGCTATCTGACTCAGGGGCACTGCCTTCTCTGCCCCGTCCTCTGGTTACCCGGCACCAGACAGCTTCCTCTCTCGTGCACCTGTAGGCCACCAATGGACCCACAGCCTGAACCCTTTCTGCAGCCTAAATATATGGTCCTACTCACAGGCTCTAAAGGCCAAAATAGACACTTAGTTCCTCCTTCTACCCCACAGCCAGCACCCCTGCTTGGTTTAGCCCCTAGTCACACTGGAGCTGCACTAGCCGACCTGGGGCTTAGAAACACAGTCTACTCGCGAGAAGTGAATTATCAACTACAGCGGGGTTGGTAACAGAACCAGAAGCATCCGGTCTTCAGGACTAAAATACCTCCCATCTGCATCTCTTACAGTGAAAACCGAAGTAAGAACTCCGCTCAGACGTTTCTCGTACATCTCGTACTTCTCTCACATCTCGTACTTCTCTCACGTCTCGTACGTCTCGTTCATCTCGAACGTCTCGTACATCTCGTACGTCTCGTACATCTCGAACGCTGGTTAAATCATTAATTGTTCTCCAGACGGACATGCAAATGCAGCACGAGCCATACACGCTCCTAATCCCATGGGTCACCACATGAACGTGTCACCTGCACAATCATGTGGTGCCACATTCATAGAAATGCCGAGGCATTAGTGCACAAATATGGCAACTCATAGCAATTTGTACAACATCACTATACGAATGCATCAAATTACACCATAGATATGGTTCAACTATTTATATTATGGATAATAAATATGGCCATAGCGTAATAAGACACAAAACATCAGTTTAAATGGCATCATTAAGCATGTATGTTGTGAAAATGTAGGAGATTCCATGTAATGTGTGGATCTCTTATCTACATATCGTGTAGAAATCGTACACTGATGTAGGTTTCCTTAATGTAGAGGGGAAATGTAAACAGCAGTGCAGATATGTAAGTGAGTAGAACGATATGAAACAGCCAGACATCACCCCCACTTAATACAGCAGCCTACCTCCCTGGTACACGGGTCAAACAGCACCCCCACTTAATACAGCAGCCTACCTCCCTGGTACACAGGCAATAACAAACAGCACCCCCACTTAATACAGCAGCCTACCTCCCTGGTACACAGGCAATAACAAACAGCACCCCCACTTAATACAGCAGCCTACCTCCCTGGTACACAGGCAATAACAAACAGCACCCCCACTTAATACAGCAGCCTACCTCCCTGGTACACAGGCAATAACAAACAGCACCCCCACTTAATACAGCAGCCTACCTCCCTGGTACACAGGCAATAACAAACAGCACCCCCACTTAATACAGCAGCCTACCTCCCTGGTACACGGGTCAAACAGCACGTGACTGACTGCATAGCAGGGGGTCTAGACCCGTGACAGACAACTGCTCAGAGCATCTTCGATATCCATTGGAGGAGGAGAAAGGAAATAATGCATGAGCGCATCCCGACACGGGTTTGTTTCCTTATACTATTTCGTAGGGTTTACTATAATAACATCGAGCTCCAAGGCAATATATCTGTTTAAAAACGCGCGTAATCACATCTACAGTCCGAACCACCTGTCCAGCTGGTTCCCCTCTGATTTCTCCCGATTCCACCTGTCATTCAAGTTGAGGTCGGAACCTCGACCATGTTCCCATTCAATCAAATAACAGAACATCAGTTATTCCACTGTTTACATTGGTTCCCCGTCTGCGGCTCAAACGCGGACTGCGTTATCCGTGTAGACTGTCTGTTTCCATCCCACCGACCCGTCGTTCACTGCGTCAACCGAGTCCAGACAAACCGGTGAAAGTGTGACATCGCATCTGAACTTGGCCATGGAAGAAATAACCACGGGGTTTAAACAGCGCCCAATCTGCACCCGACTCACTCAGCCTCCAGTGTGTCTCCTGCGTGGTTCCCTTCTGCGTCAGCATCCCGATAAGAGTCAGCATCCAGCATCCCGATTAGAGTCAGCATCCTGATAAGAGTCAGCATCCTGATTAGAGTCAGCATCCTGATTAGAGTCAGCATCCTGATAAGAGTCAGCATCCTGATAAGAGTCAGCATCCTGATAAGAGTCAGCATCCCGATTAGAGTCAGCATCCCGATTAGAGTCAGCATCCCACTGTGAGTCAGCATCCTGATTAGAGTCAGCATCCTGATAAGACTCAGCATCCCGCATCCTGATAAGAGTCAGCATCCCGATTAGAGTCAGCATCCCAATTAGAGTCAGCATCCCGAATAGAGTCAGCATCCCGATTAAAGTCAGCATCCCGATTAGAATCAGAATCCCCGATAAGAGTCAGCATCCCGATAAGAGACAGCATCCCGATTAGAGTCAGCATCCCGATTAAAGTCAGCATCCCGCTGTGAGTCAGCATCCCACTGTGAGTCAGCATTCTGAATAGAGTCAGCATCCAGATAAGAGTCAGCATCCCACTGTGAGTCAGCATCCCGATTAGAGTCAGCATCCCACTGTGAGTCAGCATCCCGAATAGAGTCAGCATCCTGATTAGAGTCAGCATCCCACTGTGAGTCAGCATCCCACTGTGAGTCAGCATCCCGAATAGAGTCAGCATCCCGATAAGAGTCAGCATCCAGATAAGAGTCAGCATCCAGATAAGAGTCAGCATCCCACTGTGAGTCAGCATCCCAATTAGAGTCAGCATCCCACTGTGAGTCAGCATCCCGAATAGAGTCAGCATCCTGATTAGAGTCAGCATCCCACTGTGAGTCAGCATCCCGAATAGAGTCAGCATCCAACTAAGAGTCAGCATCCCACTGTGAGTCAGCATCCCGAATAGAGTCAGCATCCAACTAAGAGTCAGCATCCCACTGTGAGTCAGCATCCCGATTAGAGTCAGCATCCCACTGTGAGTCAGCATCCTGATTAGAGTCAGACCGGGTTCTGGACATCCGAGAAATCCCGTCCTGCAACATATTTTTAGTTTGGACCGGGTGATGTCACATCCTGTCTGGGTAATACATAAATACATAACCTGCATATAGAAATAAATTCAGGGGTGTTAGGGTTGATGATGCGACGCGAGTTCACAAGGTCAAGGAGGAAATAAACGACGGAAAGAGAAACACGATGTCCTGCGAGTTGTGAGCATTTAAAGTGGTAGCCGACATATCATCTATATTATCCGGTGGTGACACTGGCACATAATACTTTTATATAACCATATAACGCACGCACATCCAATCCCTTGCAGATCCGCTGTCAACCTTTCATTTCCGGCTGCGATGAGGCTCTTATGCAACTCGGGAAGCAGCATCGTCACCTGCTTTTATTCACCAATATGTTTGTTTTTTAACCACAGGGTTTAAGCGAGGAACTGCAGGGAACATAAATTTAGCAGTTGAAGGGAGTTTCAAGAGAAAAAGAATAATACAGTATGTTGCTATTTTAATGGACACATTAGAATTCATGCTCGTATCAGACAGTAATGCTGGGTAACGGCCGTCTAGGTGGAAATAGTACTCGCTGATTGTAATGCCTATTTTGACAGACTCAAGGACTCAAAGAGCTGACAGGTTGCAGACGGCTACTAGAACCCACCCAGAGGTTCTCCTGATTCTGATCTGGTTGGGTCAGTCTTGAGGGGTGTGAGCCTCTCATAGGGGGGTGGGGCGTCCCAGGACTGGGTGAAGGAGCTTGTTTTGGGAACGGCTCCCTGCGAACAGGCGGATCCTCTTTCTTTAACCCATGTCCCTCCAGTATGACCTTTGAACCGCTGCCCAGCAGCCCATCTCTGATGTACAGAGGGCCTCCGCTTTGGGCCGGTCTACGTGCCCGGCCCAGTGATGGATGTCCGTCGGCATGACAACATCACACCATATTTCAATTTCCTTCACAGGCAGCGGTATTCTGTGGGGTTGACCAGAGTTCTGCCACACAGTGTGGAGCCACCAGCTGAACCTGCCAGGGAACATGGAGACACAAGACCCAAACAGTCAGGAACATTCCAGAACCCAGGCCTTCTCTCCCTCTCCATCCCTCTCTCACTCTCTCTACCGTTCTCTCTCTCTCTCTCACTCCCTCTCTCACTCTATCTCTCTCACTCCCTCTCTCTCTCTCACTCCCTCTCTCATCTCTCTCTCTCACTCCCTCTCTCTCTCTCTCTTACTCCCTCTCTCCCTCTCTCACTCCCTCTATCTCTATCTCACTGCCTCTATCTCTCACTCCCTCTCTCACACTCCCTCTGTCTCTCTCACTCCCTCTCTCTCTCTCACTCCCTCTCTCACTCTCTCTCACTCCCTCTATCTCTCTCGCTTACTCCCTCTCTCTCACTCCCTCTATCTCTCTCTCGCTTACTCCCTCTCTCACTTTTTTGTCGTATAGAAAATGCTGATGGAGATGTTACATCGAGACAGATTTATCTATTTCTGAATTGGCAAGTATTCCACAGTGAAGTATTTGATGTCATATGATGACACATGGACAAAATGTTATATGTCAAAAATAGAATGTATGTGTTGGTTTCATAAATGTTTTTCAAAAGTTTACAAAAGCAGGTTAGGGAAATTATTTTATTGAACCACCCCAAAGCAGTCTGTAAGGTTAAAACATTATATACTGCGTATTTAGAAGATTCATAATTTCTTTCATATTTTTATTCAGAGATGTACATAATAAAGAACTTTTCAAGCAATTCAAATCATTAATAAAAAAATATTGTCCATTTACATGTAGTTATTTTTGAAAATGTTGGTTTTGAACACATTTTTAATATTTGTTATATAGAAACTGTCTGTGGTTACAAACACCAGTAGGAAGGATTATGTTTGATTTATTATCTAGGTCATTTATGTTACTTGGAGGTTCAAGCAAACAGGATTATGAGCATCTATATCTATGTGACTAAGCAGGTAAAGCGGGTAAACACCAGGGTTTACGTGTGTGTGTGTGTTAGTGTGTGTGTGTGTGTACCCTGCCCTCCCACTACCCTGCCCTCCCACTACCCTGCCCTCCCACTACCCTGCCCTCCCACTACCCTGCCCTCCCACTACCCTGCCCTCCCACCATCCTGCCCTCCCACTACCCTGCCCACCCACTACCCTGCCCTCCCACTACCCTGCCCTCCCACCATCCTGCCCACCCACTACCCTGCCCTCCCACTACCCTGCCCACCCACTACCCTGCCCACCCACTATCCTGGCCTCCCACTACCCTGCCCTCCCACTACCCTGCCCTCCCACTACCCTGCCCTCCCACTACCCTGCCCTCCCACTACCCTGCCCTCCCACTACCCTGCCCTCCCACTACCCTGCCCACCCACTATCCTGCCCTCCCACTATCCTGCCCTCCCACTACCCTGCCCACCCACTACCCTGACCTCCCACCATCCTGCCCTCCCACCACCCTGCCCACCCACTACCCTGCCCTCCCACTACCCTGCCCTCCCACCATCCTGCCCACCCACTACCCTGCCCTCCCACTACCCTGCCCTCCCACTACCCTGCCCACCCACTACCCTGCCCACCCACTATCCTGCCCTCCCACTATCCTTCCCTCCCACTATCCTGCCCTCCCACTATCCTGCCCTCCCACTACCCTGCCCACCCACTACCCTGCCCTCCCACTACCCTGCCCACCCACTACCCTGCCCTCCCACTATCCTGCCCTGTGTACTAACGCATTTATAAATAGTCAGTAGAGAATCTTTATCTTCCCTTAACACATGCTCTCCACGGCACTAAACCCACTAAATACTCAACCCTGGAATTACAGTGTGCTTAATGAAATTGCAGAGGCTTTCGTCAGTACCCACTGTTCCAGTTCTCAGTGGAACATGGAACCGCTCGGAGCCCAATCAGAACCCCCTACCAAACCTTGTGAAACACTGCTAATGGCAACTTAGTTTGTCAACCTTCACTAAGCAAGGGCAGAATGTAGAGACATGGTCTGTTTGCTTTCACCAGTGGTTATTATGGGATGTACTGGACTCTATCGGTTCTGTATAACCGGGCTCATGACTGACAGATAACTGAGGCATGGCCTTATGCAAAAGGGTCCATGTCCAACCTGCTGCAGGCCTCCAGAACCAGTCCCCCCCACCGTGTTCAACCTGCAGCAGTTCCACAGAACCACTCCCTCACCCCCCCCCCCAAACTGTAACAGATTATCCCAGTTCCAGATGTGTTTTAGGAGAGATTGTAGGGGCTTGAAAAAGGGAGGTCAATTTAGGTGGGGTGGACAGTGTTTTCAGAAGGGGTGTGTAATGGTGCAGAGACAGATCCCCCCACACACACACACACACACACACACACACACACACACACACACACACACACACACACACACACACATACACATAGGGAGCCCATCTCACACACACACACACACACACACACACACATAGGGAGCCCATTTTATGCAAGGCGCCAACAGCTCTGTGAGGGGATTAATAATGAATTAAAGCATCCCCCCATCTGAACGATATTCATGCAAATGCATCCGTTATTTATAGTGTGAGTACATATTCTCTACTGGTGGTGGTCTGGGAGAACGAGGAGAACTGAGAACGAGGGGAGTACTGAGAACGATGAGAACTGAGAACGGGGAGTACTGAGAACGGGGAGTACTGAGAACGGGGAGTACTGAGAACGGGGAGCACTGAGAACGGGGAGTACTGGGGAGAAGGGCTCCCTCCCATGGGGTTCTGGGACACGGCAACAGACAGGAGGAGGGGCGGATTAAACAAATAAATACACAATAAGAAATAATCACTCGGGGGCTCAATGAAGACAAAGAACCTAAGAGGGGCGGACGGGCTGGGGAGGTAAGTCCGATTTATACTGTCTGGACACTCCTGAAATAATGCCAAGGTCACGACAACTATATTATCCCTTCAACTCATCTGTCGGGTTAAGGTTAGGCACCAGTGATCCACTGGTGACCCACTGGTGACCCACTGGTGATCCACTGGTGATCCACTGGTGATCCACTGGTGATCCATCAGAACCAGACCAGCTCTTAATCTAGTTGCCGACACGTTAAATACGTCTGTGAATTCAGCCGGTCGTCACATGATCACATTCAAACCGAGGTACCGTTTCAACCCTCAAGACTTTTCTGTTGAACAAGTGGAGACGATTCAGACCAAACATATGAAGAGCACCAGAGCTTGTGACTGGGTTACAAGAGCACCAGAGCCTGTGACTGGGTTACAGGAGCAGGGTGAAGAGAAAAGAGAGAAAGAGGAGTGATAAGATAAAAGAGATGTGCAGCCATCCTCACTGATCCCAACATTAACATAAATAGATAGATGGTGACACAAGGGAGGTGACACAAGGGAGGTGACACCAGGGAGGTGACACCAGGGAGGTGACACAAGGGAGGTGACACAAGGGAGGTGACACCAGGGAGGTGACACAAGGGAGGTGACACCAGGGAGGTGACACAAGGGAGGTGACACAAGGGAGGTGACACAAGGGAGGTGACACAAGGGAGGTGACACCAGGGAGGCGACACCAGGGAGGTGACACCAGGGAGGTGACACCAGGGAGGTGACACCAGGGAGGTGACACCAGGGTTTTGATCTCCATACACACCAGGGGGTGTATATATATATATATATGTATTAGACACACAATATGGGTTTCCTGAATTAAGAACAGCAGCCAGACCTCCCTGAAGTAAATCTGCATTGTACAAACATGCAACGTTTGTTCCCTGGTAAAATAAATGAGGAAGCACTTGTGGTTTAATACAACCGTCTCACCACACACAGGAAAATACATAAACGCTGGAATGATGTCAAAACATCATTGCGAAGTTTCAACAAGATTTTATTTTCCACTGTTCAAAGTGAGAAGGTCTCCTGCAGCATTTTATGACAAATCCAACAGCACCTTAATTATACCTGAGACCACCACATAACCCCAGATTGTTACCAAACATCTTGTAAACATAAGGGGGCAAATGTGCTACAGAGGCACTTCCCCATCCTGCTTCTGAGTAAACTAACATAATGCAGAGAAGCACACACACACACACCTACTGTACACACACACCTACTGTACACACACACCTACTGTACACACACACCTACTGTACACACACACACACACCCACTGTACACACACACACCTACTGTACACACACACCTACTGTACACACACACACCTACTGTACACACACACACACCTACTGTACACACACACCTACCGTACACACACACCTACCGTACACACACACCTACTGTACACACACACCTACTGTACACACACACACCTACTGTACACACACACACACCTACTGTACACACACACCTACTGTACACACACACCTACTGTACACACACACACACCCACTGTACACACACACACCTACTGTACACACACACCTACTGTACACACACACACACCTACTGTACACACACACACACCTACTGTACACACACACCTACCGTACACACACACCTACTGTACACACACACCTACTGTACACACACACCTACTGTACACACACACACCTACTGTACACACACACACACCTACTGTACACACACACCTACTGTACACACACACCTACTGTACACACACACACCTACTGTACACACACACCTGTACACACACACCTGTACACACACACCTACTGTACACACACACCTACTGTACACACACACCTACTGTACACACACACACCTACTGTACACACACACACACCTACTGTACACACACACACCTACTGTACACACACACCTACTGTACCCACACACCTACTGTACACACAAACACCTGTACACACACACCTACTGTACACACACACCTACTGTACACACACACCTACTGTACACACACACACCTACTGTACACACACACACACACACACACACACCTACTGTACACACACACACCTACTGTACACACACACCTACTGTACACACACACCTACTGTACACACACACCTACTGTACACACACACCTACTGTCCCCACACACCTACTGTACACACACACACCTACTGTACAAACACACACACACACACACATACTGTACACACATACACCTACTGCACACACACACACCTACAAATACACACAGACACACACTCCTAAACACACCCCTACATACACACACAGACACACAAACACATACATACATACATACATACATACATACATACATACATACATACATACATACAAACATAAATACATATATACACACACACACACACACACACACACACACACACACACACACACACACACACACACACACACACACACACACACACACACACACACACACACACACACACACACACACACACACACACACACACACACACACACACACACACACACACACACACACACACACACACACACATACATACATACACTCACCGGCACAGACACACAAAGACACACACACACACACATACACGCATACATTCACTGGCACAGACAGACAGACACACACTCAAACACACACAGACACACACACAGACAAACACACTCACAGACACACACTCACTGGCACAGACACACACAGACACACACACAAACACACACAGACACACACAGACAAACACACTCACAGGCACATACAAGTGTTTCAGGGACATTTCATTGATGCAGATTAATCCTCTAAGACAAACAACACAAGGTGACTGGCCTTAATCTGTGTCTGCTAAAACCGTCCTTACTGTCTAACACACAGTTCACTGAGACTAGAGTCTGACCGCACACAAACTCACACAATTACTGAAACACATACTCAATAGAACACACACCCATCTCATGGTCCAGCTGTAGAGAAGAGTCCAGAATGTCTGTGATGTTGTCTGTGACCTGAAGTTGGAGAAAACTATTTCTTTCAATAATGGTGAACCGCCAACTTCCTTCCAAACACGCTTTCATTTGCTTTCAAAGGCTTCCTGGTTTTACATGAATTGCCAAACACTGTGCAGCTGTAATCAGAAACTAGCTGTCACCATGAGTCCATATGGAAGTGAGAAAGACATGAAGAGATGGAGGGTTGGTTGGAGAGAAGGTATGCCCTGTGATGAAGAGAAGGTACGCCCTGTGATGTAGAGAAGGTACGCCCTGTGATGGAGAGAAGGTACGCCCTGTGATGAAGAGAAGGTACACCCTGTGATGTAGAGAAGGTACGCCCTGTGATGTAGAGAAGGTACGCCCTGTGATGAAGAGAAGGTACGCCCTGTGATGTAGAGAAGGTACGCCCTGTGATGTAGAGAAGGTACGGCCTGTGATGTAGAGAAGGTACGCCCTGTGATGTAGAGAAGGTACGCCCTGTGATGTAGAGAAGGTACGCCCTGTGATGTAGAGAAGGTACGCCCTGTGATGAAGAGAAGGTACGCCCTGTGATGAAGAGAAGGTACGCCCTGTGATGAAGAGAAGGTACGCCCTGTGATATAGAGAAGCTACGCCCTGTGATGTAGAGAAGGTACGCCCTGTGATGTAGAGAAGGTACGCCCTGTGATGAAGAGAAGGTACGCCCTGTGATGAAGAGAAGGTACGCCCTGTGATGAAGAGAAGGTACGCCCTGTGATGTAGAGAAGGTACGCCCTGTGATGAAGAGAAGGTACGCCCTGTGATGAAGAGAAGGTATGCCCTGTGATGAAGAGAAGGTACGCCCTGTGATGTAGAGAAGGTATGCCCTGTGATGAAGAGAAGGTACGCCCTGTGATGAAGAGAAGGTACGCCCTGTGATGTAGAGAAGGTACGCCCTGTGATGGAGAGAAGGTACGCCCTGTGATGAAGAGAAGGTACGCCCTGTGATGAAGAGAAGGTACGCCCTGTGATGTAGAGAAGGTACGCCCTGTGATGTAGAGAAGCTACGGCCTGTGATGTAGAGAAGGTACGCCCTGTGATGTAGAGAAGGTACGCCCTGTGATGTAGAGAAGGTACGCCCTGTGATGTAGAGAAGGTACGCCCTGTGATGTAGAGAAGGTACGCCCTGTGATGAAGAGAAGGTACGCCCTGTGATGTAGAGAAGCTACGCCCTGTGATGAAGAGAAGGTACGCCCTGTGATGAAGAGAAGGTACGCCCTGTGATGTAGAGAAGGTACGCCCTGTGATGTAGAGAAGGTACGCCCTGTGATGAAGAGAAGGTACGCCCTGTGATGTAGAGAAGGTACGCCCTGTGATGTAGAGAAGGTACGCACTGTGATGTAGAGAAGGTACGCACTGTGATGTAGAGAAGGTACACCCAGTGATGAAGAGAAGGTACGCCCTGTGATGTAGAGAAGGTACGCCCTGTGATGTAGAGAAGGTACGCCCTGTGATGAAGAGAAGGTACGCCCTGTGATGAAGAGAAGGTACGCCCTGTGATGAAGAGAAGGTACGCCCTGTGATGTAGAGAAGCTACGCCCTGTGATGTAGAGAAGGTACGCCCTGTGATGTAGAGAAGGTACGCCCTGTGATGTAGAGAAGGTACGCCCTGTGATGTAGAGAAGGTACGCCCTGTGATGTAGAGAAGGTACGCCCTGTGATGAAGAGAAGGTACGCCCTGTGATGTAGAGAAGGTACGCCCTGTGATGTAGAGAAGGTACGCCCTGTGATGTAGAGAAGGTACGCCCTGTGATGAAGAGAAGGTACGCCCTGTGATGTAGAGAAGGTACGCCCTGTGATGTAGAGAAGGTACGCCCTGTGATGTAGAGAAGGTACGCCCTGTGATGAAGAGAAGGTACGCCCTGTGATGTAGAGAAGGTACGCCCTGTGATGTAGAGAAGGTACGCCCTGTGATGAAGAGAAGGTACGCCCTGTGATGTAGAGAAGGTATGCCCTGTGATGTAGATCCACAGGTTAAGTAGGGTGTGTTTGGTTAAACTGGGTCCAGTGAACACCTAATGGCAGGTGCCGGAAGAGGATGGAGACTAATTTAACCCTGTCTCTGCCTCTCTATCTTTACTATAAAGAGAGGAGATGGATTGTGGATTTCTTCGGGTTACCTAATGCCATCTCATTCACCTCAGGCCAACCTGAGGCCCACACACACACACACACACACACACACACACACACACACACACACACACACACACACACACACACACACACACACACACACACACACACACACACACACACACACACACACACACACACACACACACACACACACACACACACACACACACACACACACACACACACACACACACACACACACACACACACACACACACACACACACACACACACACACACACACATACATACATATAGCCATCTCATTCACCTCAGGCCAACCCGAGGCCTACACACACACACACACACACACACACATACACACACACACACACACACACACACACATACATACATACATATAGCCATCTCATTCACCTCAGGCCAACCCGAGGCCTACTGTAAAACCACCATACATGAAAGTCCCCCAGCCAGATGATGACCACTGCTGAATCCCAAAAAACATGCCAGATCTCTGCCTTGAAGTGGCCCTTCAAAAGACACGATAAAACAAAGCGACCCCCTGTTTTAGGAATGGGCCTAAATGAATGATCATAGCAACTGGTGGCTGGTCTTTAGCATGTCAATAGCCCCTGTCTGCATGCAGAACTCTACTGGGTCATTGTGTTGTTTCCACATGGTCCCATTGTTCTGAGCCCATCCAGATGGATCAAGGCAGTGTGGATGGAGAGGATATTTGCACTTCCTCTGTGGGCTCCTGGCGGCTGTTTGACATGCGGCAGAGGGACCACGCTTTGGCCGGCCTCGGATCACCAGCCCGGGGCCGATTGAGGTGTAGATTCAACTCGGGGGACTTGTCAGGTCCTGTGATCGACAGAAACTGGGGGGGTGGATGGGGGGACGGAGGGAGATTGATGGGACAGGGTGGGTGCCCCAGGACTCATGTGCAGTGAGTGTCATTTTTTGGGGGCCCACAGCACACTTGTGTTAATGAACCCGAAGAAACCGCAGGCACAGGTGTCACTCAAATGAGTAGTTTGGGATGACTGGTGGAATTGTTGTAAAATCAACTAGAAATCTAGGTAATTCAGGTTAAAAAGTTGGATGAAATATTACAGATACTCATTGATAAGTTTTTAACATTGATTCGACAATATTCAACACAAGTAGCTGTTTTAAATTAAATGCAAACATAACTGTGTGTTTCCTGTTCAACAGGTAGTAAAGAGGTAAAATGGAAGCCTGGTTCTTGGAACAGCTCGCCTCATCACAATGTCTATAACCGCAGATAATAGACGGGGTGGGAATGTTACATGAATGTTACATGAATGTTACATGAATGTTACCTGAATGTTACATAAATGTTACCTACATGTCACATTAATGTAACATGAATGTTTCCTGAATGTTACCTGAATGTTTCCTGAATGTTACATTAATGTTACCTGAATGTTACGTGAGCAGAGAAAACTGGTAAATGTGTTATATGTTCTGGCCTGGTGTAGTTAGTTTATCCCTGAGCAGAGTCCTCAGATTCCCACTCAGTGTGTATGTCTATCACACATGTCAAATCAAATATCTAAACATAGTAACATATACTCATATAAACATAACGCCAGACACCCCTCGATAACTGCTTGAGAGAACATGTAAAACGGAAGCCTGTCAATCTTTATCAACCAACATGTAACATGTAGCAGGTAACATGTAGCAGGTAACATGTAACATGTAGCATGTAACATGTAGCATGTAACATGTAGCATGTAACATGTAGCATGTAACATGTAGCATGTAACATGTAGCATGTAACATGTAGCATGTAACATGTAGCAGGTAGCATGTAGCAGGTAGCATGTAACATGTAGCAGGTAACATCTAGCAGGTAACATGTAGCATGTAGCATGTAACATGTAGCAGGTAACATGTAGCATGTAACATGCAGCAGGTAACATGTAGCATGTAACATGTAGCATGTAGCAGGTAACATGTAGCAGGTAACATGTAGCATGTAGCATGTAGCATGTAACATGTAGCATACAACATTTAGCATGTAGCATGGAAGGGCTGGAATGAGAGGGGGAGAGGGCTGGTTTAAAGGAGGGGGGGGCAGGAGGGGCTGGTATGAGACGTGTAATAACAGTAATTCTGATCCTTGTCTCGTTCATAATTAACTCACTGATAAGAAATGTCATTCAACAGTATCTTTATCAGTACAAAAACCATCAAGGACAAACATGGATAATATACAGACAGTAATCACGGCCCACCCCATGTAAACTACTGACTGAATAATATACAGACAGTAATCACGCCCCACCCCATGTAAACTACTGACTGAATAATATACAGACAGTAATCACGCCCCACCCCATGTAAACTACTGACTGAATAATATACAGACAGTAATCACGCCCCACCCCATGTAAACTACTGACTGAATAATATACAGACAGTAATCACGCCCCACCTCATGTAAACTACTGACTGAATAATATACAGACAGTAATCACGCCCCACCTCATGTAAACTACTGACTGAATAATATACAGACAGTAATCACGCCGCACCCCATGTAAACTACTGAATGATTAATATACAGACAGTAATCACGCCCCACCCCATGTAAACTACAGACTGAATAATATACAGACAGTAATCACGCCGCACCCCATGTAAACTACTGAATGATTAATATACAGACAGTAATCACGCCCCACCCCATGTAAACTACTGACTGAATAATATACAGACAGTAATCACGGCCCACCCCATGTAAACTACTGACTGAATAAAATACAGACAGTAATTACGCCCCACCTCATGTAAACTACTGACTGAATAATATAGAGACAGTAATCACGCCCCACCCCATGTAAACTACTGACTGAATAAAATACAGACAGTAATCACGCCCCACCCCATGTAAACTACTGACTGATTAATATACAGACAGTAATCACGCCCCACCCCATGTAAACTACTGACTGATTAATATACAGACAGTAATCACGCTCCACCTCATGTAAACTACTGACTGAATAAAATACAGACAGTAATCACGCCCCACCTCATGTAAACTACTGACTGATTAATATACAGACAGTAATCACGCTCCACCTCATGTAAACTACTGACTGAATAAAATACAGACAGTAATTACGCCCCACCCCATGTAAACTACTGACTGAATAATATACAGACAGTAATCACGCCCCACCCCATGTAAACTACTGACTGATTAATATACGACAGTAATCACGCCCCACCCCATGTAAACTACTGACTGATTAATATACAGACAGTAATCACGCCCCACCCCATGTAAACTACTGACTGAATAATATACAGACAGTAATTACGCCCCACCTCATGTAAACTACTGACTGATTAATATACAGACAGTAATCACGCCCCACCTCATGTAAACTACTGACTGAATAATATACAGACAGTAATTACGCCCCACCCCATGTAAACTACTGACTGAATAATATACAGACAGTAATCACGCCCCACCCCATGTAAACTACTGACTGATTAATATACAGACAGTAATCACGCCCCACCCCATGTAAACTACTGACTGAATAATATACAGACAGTAATCACGCCCCACCCCATGTAAACTACTGACTGAATAAAATACAGACAGTAATCACGCTCCACCTCATGTAAACTACTGACTGAATAAAATACAGACAGTAATTACGCCCCACCTCATGTAAACTACTGACTGAATAATATAGAGACAGTAATCACGCCCCACCCTATGTAAACTACTGACTGAATAATATACAGACAGTAATCACGCCGCACCCCATGTAAACTACTGAATGATTAATATACAGACAGTAATCACGCCCCACCCCATGTAAACTACTGACTGAATAATATACAGACAGTAATCACGCCCACCCCATGTAAACTACTGACTGAATAATATACAGACAGTAATCACGCCCCACCCCATGTAAACTACTGACTGAATAATATACAGACAGTAATCACGCCCCACCCCATGTAAACTACTGACTGAATAATATACAGACAGTAATCACGGCCCACCCCATGTAAACTACTGACTGAATAAAATAGAGACAGTAATCACGCCCCACCCCATGTAAACTACTGACTGATTAATATACAGACAGTAATCACGCCCCACCTCATGTAAACTACTGACTGAATAATATAGAGACAGTAATCACGCACCACCCCATGTAAACTACTGACTGATTAATATACAGACAGTAATTACGCCCCACCTCATGTAAACTACTGACTGAATAATATACAGACAGTAATCACGCCCCACCCCATGTAAACTACTGACTGAATAATATACAGACAGTAATCACGCCCCACCCCATGTAAACTACTGACTGAATAAAATACAGACAGTAATTACGCCCCACCCCATGTAAACTACTGACTGAATAATATACAGACAGTAATCACGCCCCACCCCATGTAAACTACTGACTGAATAAAATACAGACAGTAATCACGCCCACCCCATGTAAACTACTGACTGAATAAAATACAGACAGTAATCACGCCCCACCCCATGTAAACTACTGACTGAATAAAATACAGACAGTAATCACGCCCCACCCCATGTAAACTACTGACTGAATAAAATACAGACAGTAATCACGCCCCACCCCATGTAAACTACTGACTGAATAAAATACAGACAGTAATCACGCCCCACCCCATGTAAACTACTGACTGAATAAAATACAGACAGTAATCACGCCGCACCCCATGTAAACTACTGACTGATTAATATACAGACAGTAATCACGGCCCACCCCATGTAAACTACTGACTGAATAATATACAGACAGTAATCACGGCCCACCTCATGTAAACTACTGAATGATTAATATACAGACAGTAATCACGCCCCACCCCATGTAAACTACTGACTGAATAATATAAAGACAGTAATCACGGCCCACCCCATGTAAACTACTGACTGAATAAAATACAGACAGTAATCACGGCCCACCCCATGTAAACTACTGACTGAATAAAATACAGACAGTAATCACGCCCCACCCCATGTAAACTACTGACTGAATAATATACAGACAGTAATCACGCCCCACCCCATGTAAACTACTGACTGAATAATATATAGACAGTAATCACGCCCCACCCCATGTAAACTACTGACTGAATAATATACAGACAGTAATCACGCCCCACCCCATGTAAACTACTGACTGAATAAAATACAGACAGTAATCACGCCCCACCTCATGTAAACTACTGACTGAATAAAATACAGACAGTAATCACGCCCCACCCCATGTAAACTACTGACTGAATAATATACAGACAGTAATCACGCCCCACCCCATGTAAACTACTGACTGAATAAACTACTGACTGAATAATATACAGACAGTAATCACGCCCACCCCATGTAAACTACTGACTGAATAAAATACAGACAGTAATCACGCCCCACCCCATGTAAACTACTGACTGAATAAAATACAGACAGTAATCACGCCCCACCCCATGTAAACTACTGACTGAATAATATACAGACAGTAATCACGCCCCACCCCATGTAAACTACTGACTGAATAATATACAGACAGTAATCACGCCCCACCCCATGTAAACTACTGACTGAATAATATACAGACAGTAATCACGCCCCACCCCATGTAAACTACTGACTGAATAATATACAGACAGTAATCACGCCCCACCCCATGTAAACTACTGACTGAATAAAATACAGACAGTAATCACGCCCCACCTCATGTAAACTACTGACTGAATAAAATACAGACAGTAATCACGACCCACCCCATGTAAACTACTGACTGAATAAAATACAGACAGTAATCACGACCCACCCCGTGTAAACTACTGACTGAATAAAATACAGACAGTAATCACGGCCCACCCCATGTAAACTACTGACTGATTAATATACAGACAGTAATCACGCCCCACCCCATGTAAACTACTGACTGAATAATATACAGACAGTAATCACGACCCACCCCGTGTAATCTACTGACTGAATAAAATACAGACAGTAATCACGCCCCACCCCATGTAAACTACTGACTGATTAATATACAGACAGTAATCACCCCCCACCCCATGTAAACTACTGACTGAATAATATACAGACAGTAATCACGCCCCACCCCATGTAAACTACTGACTGAATAAAATACAGACAGTAATCACGCCCCACCCCATGTAAACTACTGACTGATTAATATACAGACAGTAATCACGCCCCACCCCATGTAAACTACTGACTGAATAAAATACAGACAGTAATCACGCCCCACCCCATGTAAACTACTGACTGAATAATATACAGACAGTAATCACGCCCCACCCCATGTAAACTACTGACTGAATAAAATACAGACAGTAATCACGCCCCACCCCATGTAAACTACTGACTGAATAAAATACAGACAGTAATCACGCCCCACCCCATGTAAACTACTGACTGATTAATATACAGACAGTAATCACGGCCCACCCCATGTAAACTACTGACTGAATAAAATACAGACAGTAATCACGCCCCACCCCATGTAAACTACTGACTGAATAATATACAGACAGTAATCACGCCCCACCCCATGTAAACTACTGACTGAATAATATACAGACAGTAATCACGCCCCACCCCATGTAAACTACTGACTGAATAATATACAGACAGTAATTACGCCCCACCCCATGTAAACTACTGACTGAATAATATACAGACAGTAATCACGCCCCACCCCATGTAAACTACTGACTGAATAATATACAGACAGTAATCACGCCCCACCTCATGTAAACTACTGACTGAATAATATACAGACAGTAATCACGCCCGACCCCATGTAAACTACTGACTGATTAATATACAGACAGTAATTACGCCCCACCTCATGTAAACTACTGACTGAATAATATACAGACAGTAATCACGCCCCACCCCATGTAAACTACTGACTGAATAATATAGAGACAGTAATCACGCCCCACCCCATGTAAACTACTGACTGAATAATATAGAGACAGTAATCACGCCCCACCCCATGTAAACTACTGACTGAATAATATAGAGACAGTAATCACCCCCCACCCCATGTAAACTACTGACTGAATAATATAGAGACAGTAATCACGCCCCACCCCATGTAAACTACTGACTGAATAATATAGAGACAGTAATCACGCCCCACCCCATGTAAACTACTGACTGAATAATATAGAGACAGTAATCACGCCCCACCCCATGTAAACTACTGACTGAATAATATACAGACAGTAATCACGCCCCACCCCATGTAAACTACTGACTGAATAATATACAGACAGTAATCACGCCCCACCCCATGTAAACTACTGACTGAATAATATAGAGACAGTAATCACGCCCCACCCCATGTAAACTACTGACTGAATAATATAATAATATAGAGACAGTAATCACGCCCCACCCCATGTAAACTACTGACTGAATAATATAGAGACAGTAATCACGCCCCCCCATGTAAACTACTGACTGAATAATATAGAGACAGTAATCACGCCCACCCCATGTAAACTACTGACTGAATAATATAGAGACAGTAATCACGCCCCACCCCATGTAAACTACTGACTGAATAATATAGAGACAGTAATCACGCCCCACCCCATGTAAACTGACTGACTGAATAATATAGAGACAGTAATCACGCCCCACCCCATGTAAACTACTGACTGAATAATATAGAGACAGTAATCACGCCCCACCCCATGTAAACTACTGACTGAATAATATAGAGACAGTAATCACGCCCCACCCCATGTAAACTACTGACTGAATAATATAGAGACAGTAATCACGCCCCACCCCATGTAAACTACTGACTGAATAATATAGAGACAGTAATCACGCCCCACCCCATGTAAACTACTGACTGAATAATATAGAGACAGTAATCACGCCCCACCCCATGTAAACTACTGACTGAATAATATAGAGACAGTAATCACGCCCCACCCCATGTAAACTACTGACTGAATAATATAGAGACAGTAATCACGCCCCACCCCATGTAAACTACTGACTGAATAATATACAGACAGTAATCACGCCCCACCCCATGTAAACTACTGACTGATTAATATACAGACAGTAATCACGCCCCACCCCATGTAAACTACTGACTGAATAATATACAGACAGTAATCACGCCCCACCCCATGTAAACTACTGACTGAATAATATACAGACAGTAATCACGCCCCACCTCATGTAAACTACTGACTGAATAATATACAGACAGTAATCACGCCCCACCCCATGTAAACTACTGACTGAATAATATAGAGACAGTAATCACCCCCACCCCATGTAAACTACTGACTGAATAATATAGAGACAGTAATCACGCCCCACCCCATGTAAACTACTGACTGAATAATATAGAGACAGTAATCACCCCCACCCCATGTAAACTACTGACTGAATAATATAGAGACAGTAATCACGCCCCACCCCATGTAAACTACTGACTGAATAATATAGAGACAGTAATCACGCCCCACCCCATGTAAACTACTGACTGAATAATATAGAGACAGTAATCACGCCGGCCATTTCAGCCAAAAGTGATTGATTGAGGCAGCAGACAAAATGGAGGCTCCTGTTGAGCTGTGAGGAGTCTTTCTGTGAGCAGAGAGAGATGAGAGAGGGGATACTCTGTGCGGTGTTGGGGTTCACTATCGGGGTTCACTATCTGGGTTCACTATCGGGGTTCACTATCGGGGTTCAATATCGGGGTTCTATCCGGGTTTACTATCCGGGTTTACTATCCGGGTTCACTATCGGGGTTCACTATATGGGTTCACTATCGGGGTTCACTATCGGGGTTCACTATCGGGGTTCACTATCGGGGTTCACTATATGGGTTCACTATCGGGGTTCACTATCGGGGTTCTATCCGGGTTTACTATCCGGGTTCATTATCGGGGTTCACTATCTGGGTTCACTATCGGGGTTTACTATCTGGGTTCACTATCTGGGTTCACTATCGGGGTTCACTATCTGGGTTCACTATCGGGGTTCACTATCGGGGTTTACTATCTGGGTTCACTATCGGGGTTCACTATCTGGGTTCACTATCTGGGTTCACTATCTGGGTTCACTATCGGGGTTTACTATCTGGGTTCACTATCGGGGTTCACTATCGGGGTTCACTATCGGGGTTCACTATCGGGGTTCACTATCCGGGTTTACTATCCGGGTTCACTATCCGGGTTTACTATCCGGGTTCACTATCCGGGTTTACTATCCGGGTTCACTATCTGGGTTCACTATCTGGGTTCACTATCTGGGTTCAATAACAGGTCACAAGCCTCAAATACGGGGATGTTTGAAGATCCCCAATAACCAACAAACCTACACTTATTTTTACATGTGTCTACATTTACTGTAACATGTTAACTGTATGTACATTTACTGTAACATATTAACATGTGTGTACATTTACTGTAACATGTTAACTGTGTGTACATTTACTGTAACATGTTAACTGTATGTACATTTACTGTAACATGTTAACTGTGTGTACATTTACTGTAACATGTTAACTGTATGTACATTTACTGTAACATATTAACTGTGTGTACATTTACTGTAACATGTTAACTGTATGTACATTTACTGTAACATATTAACATGTATGTACATTTACTGTAACATGTTAACTGTATGTACATTTACTGTAACATGTTAACTGTATGTACATTTACTCTAACATATTAACTGTGTGTACATTTACTGTAACATGTTAACTGTATGTACATTTACTGTAACATATTAACTGTGTGTACATTTACTGTAACATGTTAACTGTATGTACATTTACTCTAACATATTAACTGTGTGTACATTTACTGTAACATGTTAACTGTATGTACATTTACTGTAACATATTAACTGTGTGTACATTTACTGTAACATGTTAACTGTATGTACATTTACTGTAACATATTAACATTTGTGTACATTTACTGTAACATGTTAACTGTATGTACATTTACTGTAACATATTAACATGTATGTACATTTACTGTAACATGTTAACTGTATGTACATTTACTGTAACATGTTAACTGTATGTACATTTACTGTAACATATTAACTGTGTGTACATTTACTGTAACATGTTAACTGTATGTACATTTACTGTAACATGTTAACTGTATGTACATTTACTGTAACATGTTAACTGTATGTACATTTACTGTAACATATTAACTGTGTGTACATTTACTGTAACATGTTAACTGTATGTACATTTAATGTAACATGTTAACTGTATGTACATTTACTGTAACATGTTAACTGTATGTACATTTACTGTAACATATTAACTGTGTGTACATTCACTGTAACATGTTAACTGTATGTACATTTACTGTAACATATTAACATGTATGTACATTTACTGTAACATGTTAACTGTACACGCCATCTGCCAGGTGTTCCAGAGCAACACATTTTAAATTATATGCACAGGCCTGGTACTTATAAAAACCACAAATGCAAAACAAAATAAAAATGTATTTCTCTTTCTCTTCCCTTCTCAGTTTATTTGATTTTACTCTCCTTTTTGTCACTCCGAAACCCTGGGAAGAAAGAGGGGGAAGAAAGAAAGGGAAGAAAGAGAGGGAAGAAAGAGAGGGAAGAAAGAGAGAGAAGAAAGAGAGAAGAAAGAGAGAGAAGAAAGAGAGAAGAAAGAGAGAGAAGAGAGAAGAAAGAGAGAGAAGAAAGAGAGAGAAGGAAGAGAGAAGAAAGAGAGAAGAAAGTGAGAGAAGAAAGAGAGAGAAGAAAGAGAGACAAGAAAGAGAGAAGAAAGAGAGAGAAGAAAGAGAGACAAGAAAGAGAGACAAGAAAGAGAGAAGAAAGAGAGAGAAGAAAGAGAGAAGAAAGAGAGAAGAAAGTGAGAGAAGAAAGAGAGACAAGAAAGAGAGAAGAAAGAGAGAGAAGTAAGAGAGAGAGAGAAGAAAGAGAGAGAAGAAAGAGAGAGAAGAAAGAGAGAGAGGAAAGAGAGAAGAAAGAGAGAGAGAAGAAAGAGAGAGAGAAGAAAGAGAGAGAGAGAAGAAAGAGAGAGAGAGAAGAAAGAGAGAAGAAAGAGAGAGAAGAAAGAGAGAGAGAGAAGAAAGAGAGAAGAAAGAGAGAGAGAAGAGAGAAGAAAGTGAGGGAAGCTGCAGTAGAACAGGTCTGCCGGTCTTGTGAAGCGTCTCTATCGGGCATCAGCACCACAGTCCAGCATGTCCAAACCGAGCCGCGCTTTTCATCCTTTGTGCCTCCAAGGTGTGTCCAATGCACTGGGGCTTTGTGTTGGGCGGGAGACGACACATCGCATTCTGTCCTCTGTCTCTAGCCGGGGTGGGGGCTGGGTGTAGGACGTGCTGGCAGGGGTGGGGGGAGACAAGCCATAGAAGGACCCGCGCTTCAAAGCTCAGATGCACAAAGGCCTATAAAGCGTTACTTCATGCAGAGTTGTGCCAGATGTAATTGCGGCGTTCCCGAAGATAGCGATGCCTTGGCCCCGCCCATCACGCCATGAAAGCACTGCGGCTAAAAGGTTCTGATGCCGGGAGACGGGGAGACGGGGAGGGGCGAAAAGTTCGCCTCACTTTGATTCCTCATAAACAAGTGAGTAAACAAGCTATCTTTAAGGCCCTGTTACAAATCCACCACTTGCTGACGCGAAAAAGCAATTTCATGCGTGGAACTTGATCGATGCTTGGTGAGAATGGTGGTCTCCATGAGGACTCAGAATGGGCGGAGCCTCCACCCCGGCGACGGGGGACCCCTCACATCCAAGCAATCTGCTTCCGCGACGACACCTTTCCAGTGAAAATGTGCTTTACGCAGAAAACAGTGTCACATTTGTTGTTGATTACGACAGTGTTTTGGGAACACTGTAGCCTGTCACTCAGGGGCACGCAGGACAAACCCCTTCCTGTTCAACTAGCCGCGTCTTCATCTGCTTCCTGTGGCCTCCTGGGGAGACATCGTTGCGTGGAAGTGTGCATCTTTAAATATCAGCCTGGGTGCTGACAACTGGCGCAGCGGGGCAGGTGAGCTCCCATGCTGAGACTTTTTGCTAGTCTGTATGTGCGTAATTGGGCGGGATCCACGGAGGGGGTGGAGCTACCGTTCCCAGAGGATGGACACACCCCCTACATGGATCCAGGAAGGAGCGATGATGATGAGTGCTTTGTGTACAAACAAAAAGGGGGGTGGCTTTGTGGCTCCGCCCGACTCAGAGAGCCAGAGCCGCGCCCAAACTCGTCCCACCAGTCCAGAAATGACCAGGTTAACAAGGTTAACTGAGTCTAACCCTCCCACCTACTGAGTCTAACCCTCCCACCTACTGAGTCTAACCCTCCCACCTACTGAGTCTAACCCTCCCACCTACTGAGTCTAACCCTCCCACCTACTGAGTCTAACCCTCCCACCTACTGAGTCTAACCCTCCCACCTACTGAGTCTAACCCTCCCACCTACTGAGTCTAACCCTCCCACCTACTGAGTCTAACCCTCCCACCTACTGAGTCTAACCCTCCCACCTACTGAGTCTAACCCTCCCACCTACTGAGTCTAACCCTCCCACCTACTGAGTCTAACCCTCCCACCTACTGAGTCTAACCCTACCACCTACTGAGTCTAACCCTCCCACCTACTCAGTGGCTAACAGGTCAAGCAGGGGTCAGAGGTCAGTCTATCCCAAGGGAAACACATAATTCTCCCAGCTCATCCGCAAAAGCACCTCAACCCCTCCGCCACGTGTGGGGCTCCCATACCCTACTCCCATACCCTACTCCCATACCCTGCTCCCATACCCTGCTCCCATACCCTACTCCCATACCCTACTCCCATACCCTGCTCCCATACCCTACTCCCATACCCTACTCCCATACCCTACTCCCATGCTCTACTCCCATACCCTACTCCCATACCCTGCTCTCATACCCTACTCACATACCCTACTCCCATACCCTACTCCTATACCATACTCCCATACCCTGCTCCCATACCCTACTCCGACCATACCCTACTCCCATACCCTACTCCCACACCCTGCTCCCATACCCTACTCCCATACCCTACTCCCATACCCTTCTCCCACACCCTGCTCCCATACCCTACTCCCATACCCTGCTCCCATACCCTACTCCCATACCCTACTCCCATACCCTGCTCCCATACCCTGCTCCCATACCCTGCTCCCATACCCTACTCCCATACCCTGCTCCCATACCCTACTCCCACACCCTGCTCCCACACCCGACTCCCATACCCTACTCCCACACCCTGCTCCCATAACCTACTCCCACACCCTGCTCCCATACCCTACTCCCACACCCTGCTCCCATACCCTGCTCCCATACCCTACTCCCACAGCCTGCTCCCACACCCGACTCCCATACCCTACTCCCACACCCTGCTCCCATACCTTACTCCCACACCCTGCTCCCATACCCTACTCCCACACCCTGCTCCCATACCCTACTCCCACACCCTGCTCCCACACCCGACTCCCATACCCTACTCCCATACCCTACTCCTATACCCTACTCCCACACCCTGCTCCCATACCCTACTCCCACACCCTGCTCCCATACCCTACTCCCATACCCTACTCCCACCATACCCTTCTCCCATACCCTACTCCCACACCCTGCTCCCATACCCTACTCCCATACCCTAATCCCATACCCTTCTCCCACACCCTGCTCCCATACCCTACTCCCATACCCTGCTCCCATACCCTACTCCCATACCATACTCCCATACCCTGCTCCCATACCCTGCTCCCATACCCTACTCCCATACCCTGCTCCCATACCCTACTCCCACACCCTGCTCCCACACCCGGCTCCCATACCCTACTCCCACACCCTGCTCCCATACCCTACTCCCACACCCTGCTCCCATACCCTACTCCCACACCCTGCTCCCATACCCTGCTCCCATACCCTGCTCCCATACCCTGCTCCCATACCCTGCTCCCACACCCTGCTCCCACACCCGACTCCCACACCCTACTCCCACACCCTGCTCCCATACCCTACTCCCACACCCTGCTCCTATACCCTTCTCCCATACCCTGCTCCCGTACCCTACTCCCACACCCTGCTCCCACACCCGACTCCCACACCCGACTCCCATACCCTGGTCTGGTAGGGGGTCACCACAAGCCCCCAGAACATAACAGTTCGGTTCTGGACCAGGTCAGAAGCAGAAGCCATTTATTTATTCTAATATTCGTATTTACTACAGAAATGAGAGACAAGAGACAACTAACCAAAACCCATTGATCCTGTCAATATAGTTCACATACAAACTGAAACATAAAGCACATGCTGGCACCACAACAACCTCAATATTACACAACTAGACAAGATGTAATTCAAGTTATAGTTTAGGACACTTTCATACTTAACCTTTAACCGTATAGGGTCAAGAGATAAAAACATGATCAGGATGTCCTAGCATACAGAAGATCAACCTCCCAATGTTCCAGGGATGTTCTAACAACGTTGTTGTTTGTCCGGCAGGGTTCAGAAAAGTCAACTGGATTAGTTTATCAACTGCTACAATTGGTCACAACTGATCTGTCAGAGAATTATCTTATTTTGCCTGATAGAAACAAAGCATTTGTGGTGAAAACCGCTGATGCAGCAAATCCAAAACCTCCTGCCTCTGTCTGCTTAGTCAACCATTGATAACGTCTCTCTTCCCTGTCTGTCCGACACATCTTCAGAGACACAGGAGAGATGAGCCCTCAGACTTCAGC
>CM055729.1:28677049-28747049 GCA_029465975.1 Dallia pectoralis
GTCAGATATAAAGATTTAATTAAAGTGCCCTTAGCTCCAGAGTGGTGCTCTCTGTGGAAGCCTCCCTTACAACACGGCCTGTCTAAAAGTAATTAGATTGGGGCCTGTGGGATCTCAGTGGTGTCACAGAGGATCTGGTTCTGAATGGAGGTTTCCCATCTGAGGACACTCTAGTTTTCTACACTTGAGGTTTGTTGTCTTTTGTGGTCATTATCCTATTCACCATCCGCTTTCATGCAGCTGTTGTCCCCTTAAAAAACCTTTTGTGTCCCCTGAATGCCGTGAATGTGTCCATGGCAGGTATCCCTATAGCAAGTTAATCTTCCCAATGAGCCCCCACACAAGTACTTCTAAATTCTTCCTTGGCCTCAGAGTGCTGTCATCAATCGGACACTTTCCTCTTTTGTGGGACGGGCTCACTTGTAGAGACGAGTCTGTGACAATAGAAGCCAAGTGTGTCTCTGTAATCACCTTCTGAGGAAAACACCAGTAATTACTTCTAAACTGTTTGGGCTCTGGAGAGAATGACCCATTGGAGAGGTGGCCACTTGCTGAATATCCTGTTTGGATGTTTGTTTACAGATAAAGTTTGTTTTAGCTACAGCTTGTGTGTGTGTGTGTGTGTGTGTGTGTGTGTGTGTGTGTGTGTGTGTGTGTGTGTGTGTGTGTGTGTGTGTGTGTGTGTGTGTGTGTGTGTGTGTGTGTGTGTGTGTGTGTGTGTGTGTGTGTGTGTGTGTGTGTGTGTGTGTGTGTGTGTGTGTGTGTGTGTGTGTGTGTGTGTGTGTGTGTGTGTGTGTGTGTGTGTGTGTGTCTGTGTTTGTGTGAGTGTATGTGTTTGTGTGGGTGATTGTGTGTGTGTGAATTTGTGTGTGTGTGTGTGTGTGTGTGTGTGTGTGTGTGTGTGTGTGTGTGTGTGTGTGTGTGTGTGTGTGTGTGTGTGTGTGTGTGTGTGTGTGTGTGCGTGCGTGCGTGCGTGCGTGCGTGCGTGCGTGCGTGCGTGCGTGCGTGCGTGCGTGCGTGCGTGCGTGCGTGCGTGCGTGCGTGCGTGCGTGCGTGCGTGCGTGCGTGCGTGCGTGCGTGCGTGCGTGCGTGCGTGCGTGCGTGCGTGCGTGCGTGCGTGCGTGCGTGCGTGCGTGCGTGCGTGCGTGCGTGCGTGCGTGCGTGCGTGCGTGCGTGCGTGCGTGCGTGCGTGCGTGCGCGTGCGTGCGTGCGTGCGTGCGTGCGTGCGTGCGTGCGTGCGTGCGTGCGTGCGTGCGTGCGTGCGTGCGTGCGTGCGTGCGTGCGTGCGTGCGTGCGTGCGTGCGTGCGTGCGTGCGTGCGTGCGTGCGTGCGTCGCGTGCGTGCGTGCGTGCGTCGCGTCGCGTCGCGTGCGTGCGTGTCGCGTCGCGTGCGTGCGTGCGTGCGTGCGTGCGTGCGTGCGTGCGTGCGTGCGTGCGTCGCGTGCGTCGCGTCGCGTGCGTGCGTGCGTGCGTCGCGTGCGTGCGTGCGTGCGTGCGTGCGTGCGTGCGTGCGTGCGTGCGTGCGTGCGTGCGTGCGTACGTGTGTATGTATGTGTGTGGTTTTCTCATATGCCAATGAGACGCATGTTTGTGTCGTCCTGCTTCTACTCAACAAATCAGGGGAATTGCTTGTTGATTATACGCATCATGTTTAGTGTACCTGGAGTGTGTGTGTGTGTTTATGTATGTGTGTGTGTGTGTCTTTCACCAATGCGATGTGAACAGAAATGGAATTAAAATAAGTGTATTGAGCATGCGTAATCACCTTAGTCTATTCAACTTGTTCACTATTTTATTTAACCAGGTTAGGCCGATTGAGAACAATTTCTTATTTGCAACAGCGACCTGGGGAGCAGCTGGGATTGGAACCCAGGTCGTCGTACACACAAAGCATACACTCTTCCACTGAGCGACCAACTGCTCCCTTACCAAGTTTTCTCCTCGGGTCTTAATTGCCTTTCAGCTATTATATTTCAAGTTGTCCTAATACATTTTTATTTTTAAAAAATTGGTTACGTGTTTTTGCTTGTACATCCAGGAACTCTCAAATCTCTGATGTCTACATTCGACCACTAGATGTTGCTGTAAAGCATTTCTATTTGGATTGTTGTAAAGCGAGTTCAGCCAGTAAATAAAATGTACAGAATAACTTCCTGCTTTCCAACTGTAATGCAAATCCAGTTTTTTAGGGCTCATTCAGATCTGTATCATGTTTGACAAGCTGTTATTTAACTGAACATCCGAGTAAGGTAAAGGGCATTGACCCAAACACCTGTTAGAGCATCTGAGTAAGGTAAAGGGCATTGACCCAAACACCTGTTGGAGCATCTGAGTAAGGTAAAGGGCATTGACCCAAACACTTGTTGGAGCATCTGAGTAAGGGAAAGGGCCTTGACCCAAACACCTGTTGGAGCATCTGAGTAAGGTAAAGGGAATTGACCCAAACACCTGTTGGAGCATCTGAGTAAGGTAAAGGGCATTGACCCAAACACCTGTTGGAGCAGCTGAGTAAGGTAAAGGGCATTGACCCAAACACCTGTTGCAGATTCTGACTAAGGTAAAGGGCATTGACCCAAACACCTGTTGGAGAATAGGCCTTTATATTTCAGAGACGCAGTCAGCAAATATGTTTTATTTGCCAACCTGTCTGTTTGTTTCTCCACAGAAGCCGATAGAAGCTGCACCATATTGGAAGTGTCATGGCTACTCAATCCTTTGTCAGACCAGCTCATATGACAGCTGGGTTAGATGGCTGATGCAAGAATCCATTTCATTGGCTGATGCAAGAATCCCTTTCATTGGCTGATTTAATAATACATTTCATTGGTTGTTGCAAGAATTACAGTATTACACCCTGTGTGGTCACATGATCTGCTGTGGATATTAAGCCACACCCAATTATAGCCCAGTTTGGGAACACAGAACTGGACATGAACTCTGGTGTGAAAAGGCTGCTTGATGTCGACACACACACACACGCAAGCACAAACGCACGCACGCACACACTCACACACACACAAGCAAGCACACACACACACGCACACACGCACACACACACACACACGCAAGCACAAACGCACGCACGCACACACTCACACACACACAAGCAAGCACACACACACACGCACACACGCACACACACACACACGCAAGCACACACACACACACACAGACACACGCAAGCACAAACGCACGCACACACTCACACACACAAGCAAGCACACACACACACTCACACATGCAAGCAAGCATGCACACACGCACGCACACACACGCGCACACATCGGACACGCGCAAACACACGCACGCACACACACACAAAAACCAGAAAATAAAACTTGGAAAGAACCAGTTAAAGCTCAGTTCTCTATGAATGTGATGAACGTTCAGCTACACAATGAAAATCAGCACATTTGAATATTTGTGTGAATATCTGACTTCAAGTACAAAACTTGAGTATCACCTTTGTTCAACGAATTCCAAGCCAGGCTACCAATAAAGCCAAACACGCCGCTATTTATGATTTACATATGCTAATTCTCATCTTCCCAGGGGTTATGACCTCATCGTGACCTAAAGGTTATGGCTGGTTCTGCAGGGCCCCTCCCCCTCACTGCCTGTAACTGGGTCATCTCCCAGTATAACATGCAGGAACATCAAAGGCCTGATTAACATCCTCAGCAAATCAGCTGTTTGATTTCATTACTCAAACACTTAGACCATAAAGACGACAGGAAATCCAAACGGGGCAATGCCACACCAGCAACTCCACACCGGAAACTCCACACCGGCAACCCCACACCGGCAACTCCACACCGGCAACCCCACACCGGCACATCACATTGGCAACCCCACACCGGCAACCCCATACTGGCAACCCCACACAGGCAACCCCACACCTGCAACCCCACACTGGCACAGCACATTGGCAACCCCACACCGGCAACCCCATACTGGCAACCCCACACAGGCAACCCCACACCTGCAACCCCACACTGGCACAGCACATTGGCAACCCCACACCGGCAACCCCATACTGGCAACCCCACACAGGCAACCCCACACCTGCAACCCCACACTGGCACAGCACATTGGCAACCCCACACCGGCAACCCCACACCTGCAACCCCACACAGGCAACCCCATACCGGCAACCCCACACTGGTACAGCACATTGGCAACCCCACACCGGCAACCCCACACCTGCAACCCCACACAGGCAACCGCACACTGGCAACCCCATACCGGCAACCCCATACCGGCATCCCCACACTGGCAACCCCACACCGGCAACCCCACACCACTTTTGAGAGCCTCTTTGCACTTGTTTGAACCTGTAGTCATCAAACATAAGGCCCGCGGGCCAATTCTGGTCCACCACATTATTTTTTTTGACCCGCCAGAGCTAGAAAAGCACATCATGGTTTTAAAATAAAAGCCTATAGGCCTATGCTTCTTTACACTACATCTCCAACAATGCATGTTGATTTTGTGTGACAAGTTTGATGGAGTAATGTGGGTTTCTAAACCGGATGAATTAAAGGGATTTATGTGATAAACATTTATGTGAATGTAGGAATAATATTTGTACACATTAATAAATAATAATCAAATGAGGAGTTATTAATCAAAATATTAAGGAGTGCTTACAACCGGCTCTTTGAGGGCCATCATAATGGTGAAGTGGCCTGGGGGGACACGTTTGACACCCTGACCTACAGGTTTATTCAACAAGAAACGATTCTCTCTTCACTTGAATATTGTCACTTACTTGGTCACCGGCGATGTTTCCCAGGTGAGCCTTTTCAGATCGAGGGTTGAGACTTCTGTTTCCCATTAACACACAGCATCATGTTTCACTTGTAATTTTATAACTCTGATAAAACAAATAGTTTCACGGCATTACAAGCCCCTTGCCTCACCGCCGTATCTCTCCCAGGTTTATCCTCTGTATCTATCTTTCATTACTGTGATGTGCAGGTTTGAATGTGACCGGCTGTCTGTTCTTCCCATCTATGAGCACAACTCATCAAATACAGAACACACCACCAAAGAAATTAAGAAAATCGCTAGAATAATCAAATTAAAGGAAAAATAGCAGATAAGTCAAACAAATAACCTGACATGGTGGATTAGATGCTCAAATAATACTGTGTTAAATTGACAAACAAATTAAATAATTGGTCAAACACGCATTTGTAGCCTAAATTAAATTGTATGACAAAAAATATTTAATTTTATTAATACATTGAACAGGGTATAATCATAAAAAACAGCACCCAATGTAACAACTATAGTGCCATTTTTCAATAAATCTTAAACCGGTGCTTGTAAACAGCTGACAGCGCATGTGCCGTTATGAGCTGTAATAGACAGTAGACTAAACCCCCATCCTATACACCCGTTATGAGCTGTAATAGACAGTAGACTAAACCCCCATCTATACACCCGTTATGAGCTGTAATAGACAGTAGACTAAACCCCCATCTATACACCCGTTATGAGCTATAATAGACAGTAGACTAAACCCCCATCTATACACCCGTTATGAGCTGTAATAGACAGTAGACTAAACCCCCATCTATACACCCGTTATGAGCTGTAATAGACAGTAGACTAAACCCCCATCTATACACCCGTTATGAGCTGTAATAGACAGTAGACTAAACCCCCATCTATACACCCGTTATGAGCTGTAATAGACAGTAGACTAAACCCCCATCTATACACCCGTTATGAGCTGTAATAGACAGTAGACTAAACCCCCATCTATACACCCGTTATGAGCTGTAATAGACAGTAGACTAAACCCCCATCTATACACCCGTTATGAGCTGTAATAGACAGTAGACTAAACCCCATCTATACACCCGTTATGAGCTGTAATAGACAGTAGACTAAACCCCCATCTATACACCCGTTATGAGCTGTAATAGACAGTAGACTAAACCCCCATCTATACACCCGTTATGAGCTGTAATAGACAGTAGACTAAACCCCCATCTATACACCCGTTATGAGCTGTAATAGACAGTAGACTAAACCCCCATCTATACACCCGTTATGAGCTGTAATAGACAGTAGACTAAACCCCCATCTATACACCCGTTATGAGCTGTAATAGACAGTAGACTAAACCCCCATCTATACACCCGTTATGAGCTGTAATAGACAGTAGACTAAACCCCCATCTATACACCCGTTATGAGCTGTAATAGACAGTAGACTAAACCCCCATCTATACACCCGTTATGAGCTGTAATAGACAGTAGACTAAACCCCCATCTATACACCCGTTATGAGCTGTAATAGACAGTAGACTAAACCCCCATCTATACACCCGTTATGAGCTGTAATAGACAGTAGACTAAACCCCCATCTATACACCCGTTATGAGCTGTAATAGACAGTAGACTAAACCCCCATCTATACACCCGTTATGAGCTGTAATAGACAGTAGACTAAACCCCCATCTATACACCCGTTATGAGCTGTAATAGACAGTAGACTAAACCCCCATCTATACACCCGTTATGAGCTGTAATAGACAGTAGACTAAACCCCATCTATACACCCGTTATGAGCTGTAATAGACAGTAGACTAAACCCCCATCTATACACCCGTTATGAGCTGTAATAGACAGTAGACTAAACCCCCATCTATACACCCGTTATGAGCTGTAATAGACAGTAGACTAAACCCCCATCTATACACCCGTTATGAGCTGTAATAGACAGTAGACTAAACCCCCATCTATACACCCGTTATGAGCTGTAATAGACAGTAGACTAAACCCCCATCTATACACCCGTTATGAGCTGTAATAGACAGTAGACTAAACCCCCATCTATACACCCGTTATGAGCTGTAATAAGACAGTAGACTAAACCCCCATCTATACACCCGTTATGAGCTGTAATAGACAGTAGACTAAACCCCCATCTATACACCCGTTATGAGCTGTAATAGACAGTAGACTAAACCCCCATCTATACACCCGTTATGAGCTGTAATAGACAGTAGACTAAACCCCCATCTATACACCCGTTATGAGCTGTAATAGACAGTAGACTAAACCCCCATCTATACACCCGTTATGAGCTGTAATAGACAGTAGACTAAACCCCATCTATACACCCGTTATGAGCTGTAATAGACAGTAGACTAAACCCCCATCTATACACCCGTTATGAGCTGTAATAAGACAGTAGACTAAACCCCCATCTATACACCCGTTATGAGCTGTAATAGACAGTAGACTAAACCCCATCTATACACCCGTTATGAGCTGTAATAGACAGTAGACTAAACCCCCATCTATACACCCGTTATGAGCTATAATAGACAGTAGACTAAACCCCCATCTATACACCCGTTATGAGCTGTAATAAGACAGTAGACTAAACCCCCATCTATACACCCGTTATGAGCTGTAATAGACAGTAGACTAAACCCCCATCTATACACCCGTTATGAGCTGTAATAGACAGTAGACTAAACCCCCATCTATACACCCGTTATGAGCTGTAATAGACAGTAGACTAAACCCCCATCTATACACCCGTTATGAGCTGTAATAGACAGTAGACTAAACCCCCATCTATACACCCGTTATGAGCTGTAATAGACAGTAGACTAAACCATCGATCTTATAGGAAACCCGGCGGTTTTTAGGCATTAGGGAAGCGCTTGTCCCCTTCCAAATAAGAGGCGGACGCGAGGCGGACGCGTCTAGGGGGCTGTGGGGGGACTGTGTGGGGGGTTGCTGACATGTATACAGCGGTGGATGGGGGAGAATTACACCACATCAATGGGGGAACCAGATATCCGGTGCTGAGGAGAACCGAGGATTCAGCATCTCATCAGAAGGCGCTGTCGAACAAAGGAATATGTCCGTTTCCAGGTAAAACGTCTATTCTCTGGTACGTTTGCGGGTGAAGCGACACTAAATACATGGATTATCTGCACCGATGAGCAAGAATGAACAATGCAATGGGTTTGAGCTTGAATCCAGTCCGGTATTAAATATCAATGGGTTAGGGTTAGCTTGAATCCAGTCCGGTATTAAATATCAATGCATCCATCTACTGTGTAAATGCTTATTTGCACCGCAATAAGGTATCAAGGAATATGCTGCTAGTTGATTCTGAATGTGTTGGCAATCATATAATAGATTATTATGCACAGGAGAAGTACAATGTACCGGCTACAGAGAACTACTGCCACGGTGGTAACAGAGAACCGCCTGTGTGCACAGATTTACCGTTACATTATAAAGCCAAGTGAAATAAACCAGCTTCTGTCCTCTAGAATTAGATAGTGCAGGCCTGACGAGATGTTTGAAAGCAGACGAATCCCTGATATGCATGTTCTCATTCCTTCTCTGTTGTCCCTTTTCTTTAAAAAACAAAACAACTGGCAGATGAAAACAGCCCTCAGAGACCGGCTGGAAACCGTGGAGCCGTTGGAACTACAGCCTCCCCCGACCCGCTGGCCTCATAATGCCTGGCACCGAGGTGCTAAGCGTGGGCACTAATTCCAGCATGGTGCCCTGGGACCCTGGTTCTGCCGGTCTCCAGGGTTCCACGGACTGGTCGTCTGTGGCAAACAGCGTGGTGAAGATGGTGCTGATCTCAGCCATTGTGTGCGTGTCCCTGTTTGGCAACATCGTGGTTCTGCTGGTGTTCTACAGGAAACCCCAGCTCCTGCACGTCGCCAATCGCTTTGTGCTCAACCTCCTCCTGGCGGACCTTCTCCAGACGGTGCTGGTCATGCCATTCGCCATCGTCGCCACGGTCCCTGTGATGTGGCCCGTGGACACCCGGCTCTGCCAGGCCCTGGTGGTGCTCATGCACCTGTTCGCCTTCGCCGGTGTCAATACCATCATTGTGGTGTCCATCGACCGCTACCTGGCCATCATCCACCCACTGTCCTACCCCACCCGGATGACGCCCCACCTGGGCACCAACCTCATCGTCTGCATCTGGCTCCTGGGTCTCCTCCAGAGCACGCCGCCTCTATACGGCTGGGGGACGATTGACTTTGACCGGCGTCACAACGTGTGCACCGTGGTGTGGTCCCACAGCCGCTCCTACTCCGCCCTGGTGACCACCTGCTCCTTCTGGCTGCCCATGGGCATCATGCTGGGCTGCTATTGGATGGTGTTCAGAGCGGCGCGGAGGCAGAACGCCCTGGTGCACCCGGTCCAGACACACTCCAAACCCCAGACAAGTCGGGCACCTGTGCCCCATGCCTTCCCACCCACCAGCCCACCTCAAACCGCGCCCCCACCCCTGGACTCCTTCTCCGCAGGAGGGTATCCGATCCGAAGCGGGCACAGACGTTTTCACTACCACTGCAAGGCGGCCTGGGTGGTGTTCGTCATCATGGCGTCGTACGTCCTGAGCATGGGGCCGTACAGCGTCCTCAACACAGTGTCCATTCGCTCTGCCGTCGCCGTCCCACCCTGGCTGGCCTCTCTGGCCCTGGTGCTCTTCTTCCTCCAGTGCTGCCTTCACCCTTACATTTATGGCTACATGCACCGCAGTGTGAGGAAGGAGTTCCTGGCCCTGCTCTGTGGTCAAGTCTGTGTGAGGGGTCGCCCCGGACATGCCTCCGGCCAGGACAGCTGCTTCACAGTGACCGACGGGCGCTCCACACACCACCACCTGCCCAGCCTGACTGCCCGCGTCTGCCCCCTCCGGACCTGGGGGGAAGGCACCATTACAGAGGGTACCTCGTCCTCACCCACCACCGCGGACAGGAAGTCTGGCGACAGCCGCCGGGAGACTGTCAGCCTCAGCCCGGACAGGGCGCTCACCGGCGTTAAATGAGACGATGGACACAAAGAAGCAGAAGTAGTTTTCCACGGCCAGTTTCCCCTTTAATGAAGGCGTCACGGTTCATGGTTGTCCCGTTGGCACGGCGACGTTGGATGTCGTACGAGACGGTGATATTGTGATGTCTAGATTCTCTTCAGTTTCAATGGAAGTAATTGTGAACCGAGTCGCAAACTGTTGCTTGAAAAGCCATTGTAATTTGTGTTGTTGTGTCGTCTGTTGTGGCCTGATAGAAAAACTTTCGACCCAGTTTAGGGCTCTATGAAGTCTGGTTTACATGAAAAATAGGGGTAACATTAAAGAATTTGACTAATCTTCTACACTGAAAAGCAGCATCTCTGACAAACTGCCAAGAAGTAGAAAGCCTTTTGTCAAGCAAACATGAAATAACAAGCCACGTATGTATGACTGTTCTAAAGATTGTTGGACGAAAAAACATGTGCTAATTCTCGCTGCTTATTAAGATGTTCTTCTGTGAGGAGCCTTCTTAGAACGTAGAAATCATGACCATGCACCCCCTGGAGTTAGTTGACCAGACTGTTTACAGGAGTCAGACTTAAGTCTGAATTCACATTGGTATATGTCATATGGTCCGGTCAGTTTCAGCAGCTTGCCAAGTGTTGTGATTAACCCAATATGTTAGGAGGACTGTGGCACTGCCGTCATTTAAGCCTTTTGAACGGGTCCAAATTGAAACAAACCTCCGACTATAGGAAACATTTACATTCAGACACCTCCAGAAATGTATAGTCAACAAAAATGTGCAAATTTACAGATTCATTTGAAATTGTGCCAAAGTTACTGAATTTATATATATCTGGAGGCAGTGGTCTGTTACCAGGGAACAAGAAACAAGGGTAGTTGGCCTTCATTGTAACTCAGGTTGCTTTGTTGAATAAAGCGTCTGATAACTGCTAACAGCACAGCAGTTCAACTAACTAGAACACAGAGATTCTAACTTAGACATGTTACGGCCGTGTTAGCTACGGTCACGTTAGCGTGAGTGACTGAAGTGACGCTGGTCTGTCGAGTGAAAGTCCTCCAGCTTGTGTGATCAGTATGTTGTTTAGAGCCTGAAGTGAATATAATGTGTTAAAAACAGGCTGGGGCAATGGGCTGGGGATATACTATATCAGACATTGTGTTAAACGATAGTTTACCGGTAGTGCAAGCTGACAATCAAACATCATCAAGAAAAGCAGTCATCACTACCATCAGTGTGAAGTATATTGTGTGATGTTTCCTGTTGAACACGTGAAATAGTGAAACTTAATCAAATAATATATACAATGTTTTATATGCGGTATTGATGAACAATTTGAGATGTGATGAATTGGATTGTGAATTTTTTATTTTTCAACATGGTGTTTATGTACAGTTCATTTATAAAAAATAAAATGTAAGTTCAGACTAAACAAAACTTGATAGATGACTTGCTTGTCAACGGACAATCTGGGTTGCAAAAAAAGGGTCTCCATACAGTTGTTTTGATAAATGTTTCATTAATAAGGCACTAGGGGGTGTGGTATATAGCCAATTCTTATACACGACACACCGCTGAGTGCCTGGACACAGTATATTGGCAATATAACATAAGAGAGGCTTTTCTGCACCTAGAAACTGGTTGCCAATGCAATTAGAGCAATATGTGATGTCATACCTGTGGTAAACAGCCTCACATGGTTATCAGCCAATATGTGATGTCATACCCGTGGTAAACAGCCTCACATGGTTATCAGCCAATATGTGATGTAATACCCGTGGTAAACAGCCTTGCATGGTTATCAGCCAATATGTGATGTCATACCCGTGGTAAACAGCCTCACATGGTTATCAGCCAATATGTGATGTCATACCCGTGGTAAACAGCCTCACATGGTTATCAGCCAATATGTGATGTAATACCCGGTTATCAGGTAAACAGCCTCACATGGTTATCAGCCAATATGTGATGTCATACCCGTGGTAAACAGCCTCACATGGTTATCAGCCAATATGTGATGTAATACCCGTGGTAAACAGCCTGGCATGGTTATCAGCCAATATGTGATGTCATACCCGTGGTAAACAGCCTCACATGGTTATCAGCCAATATGTGATGTCATACCCGTGGTAAACAGCCTCACATGGTTATCAGCCAATATGTGATGTCATACCCGTGGTAAACAGCCTCACATGGTTATCAGCCAATATGTGATGTAATACCCGTGGTAAACAGCCTCACATGGTTATCAGCCAATATGTGATGTCATACCCGTGGTAAACAGCCTCACATGGTTATCAGCCAATATGTGATGTAATACCCGTGGTAAACAGCCTGGCATGGTTATCAGCCAATATGTGATGTCATACCCGTGGTAAACAGCCTCACATGGTTATCAGCCAATATGTGATGTCATACCCGTGGTAAACAGCCTCACATGGTTATCAGCCAATATGTGATGTAATACCCGTGGTAAACAGCCTCACATGGTTATCAGCCAATATGTGATGTCATACCCGTGGTAAACAGCCTCACATGGTTATCAGCCAATATGTGATGTCATACCCGTGGTAAACAGCCTCACATGGTTATCAGCCAATATGTGATGTCATACCCGTGGTAAACAGCCTCACATGGTTATCAGCCAATATGTGATGTCATACCCGGTTATCAGGTAAACAGCCTCACATGGTTATCAGCCAATATGTGATGTCATACCCGTGGTAAACAGCCTCACATGGTTATCAGCCAATATGTGATGTCATACCCGTGGTAAACAGCCTCACATGGTTATCAGCCAATATGTGATGTCATACCCGTGGTAAACAGCCTCACATGGTTATCAGCCAATATGTGATGTCATACCCGTGGTAAACAGCCTCACATGGTTATCAGCCAATATGTGATGTAATACCCGTGGTAAACAGCCTCACATGGTTATCAGCCAATATGTGATGTCATACCCGTGGTAAACAGCCTCACATGGTTATCAGCCAATATGTGATGTCATACCCGTGGTAAACAGCCTTGCATGGTTATCAGCCAATATGTGATGTCATACCCGTGGTAAACAGCCTCACATGGTTATCAGCCAATATGTGATGTAATACCCGTGGTAAACAGCCTGGCATGGTTATCAGCCAATATGTGATGTCATACCCGTGGTAAACAGCCTCACATGGTTATCAGCCAATATGTGATGTCATACCCGTGGTAAACAGCCTCACATGGTTATCAGCCAATATGTGATGTAATACCCGTGGTAAACAGCCTCACATGGTTATCAGCCAATATGTGATGTCATACCCACGGTAAACAGCCTCACATGGTTATCAGCCAATATGTGATGTCATACCCGCGGTAAACAGCCTCACATGGTTATCAGCCAATATGTGATGTCATACCCGTGGTAAACAGCCTCACATGGTTATCAGCCAATATGTGATGTCATACCCGTGGTAAACAGCCTCACATGGTTATCAGCCAATATGTGATGTCATATCCGTGGTAAACAGCCTCACATGGTTATCAGCCAATATGTGATGTCATACCCGTGGTAAACAGCCTCACATGGTTATCAGCCAATATGTGATGTCATACCCGTGGTAAACAGCCTTGCATGGTTATCAGCCAAACAGTTCATAGATTTTTTGCAGCCAGTTTCTAATCTTTGATAACCAATGGCTGAATATAATTATTAAAAAGATCAAAATGGATGGATGATGTGCCAATTAAAAAGTTGGGGGAATGTTCAAAGGTGGAGAAAAAAAATTGTAATTCTTATATAATCCTAAAATGCAGAAGGTCTTCCCAGTTTTTTTTTAAATGTATTTATAAATTGTAAAAACGATATCACCTTAGGCGATGACTCCACACTGCTTAAAGGAAAAGAGGCAGCAGTATTGTTTTGATTTAAGTTACAGCAAGTCACCTAATAGATCAGATTAATAGGAAATACATATCTAAATGAGGTACAGTTATGGATTTATACTTCTCGCATGTTGCAATCTCCGTCTGAATTATTACACTTCAAACCAAAGCATATATGCGTAATAAGCATATAAACATTTGTCTCAAAATAATCTACCATGAATATGTGCTTTACCAACTTAGTGCGCCATTTATTTAATATAATTCCAAATAGTCAAAGAACTACAAGAAAAAAAACGATCATCATGGCAGGATCATGGGTTATAGACAACATTGATGTGCTATCGATCTGACAAAAAACAAAGACAGGGCAATAATGGATGGGATACTGTGGCGCCGCCCTACAGGCCAAACAGTTATAAAAACAAACTGAAACAAAAAAGAAATACCTCCATACACATGACACTCTTTAAGTATAAACATGTATATTTATCATTACACCAGCATTGGTGAACAGCGAAAAAACAAATATGACGTTTGGAGATTGAGATAATAAAAACATAATAAAGTATAGATTTTTTTAACATGACACACTAATAGAAGCACCCCTAACCAGACTGCAATATTTGGAACTTACCTCAGGGTTGAAGGTGCAGATGAAGTAAAATAATTTCAGACATCTATAACAGCTTAAGTTACAACAGCAATATGTCAGCATACGACCTACAACAAAAGGTAAGTGGCCTTCCATCTCCAGATTCCTTTCTGATATGTGACGGTTTCAAGTCAGAGTCTATTAAAAGGGCTTTCTTTTCTCAAAGCAGACTGTAAAGTGTTACCCCAGGACAGCAGAGTCAACCCCAGGACAGCAAAGACAACCCCAGGACAGCGGGTTGAGTCAATACAGTCTTCCTTATTAATCCACCTTGACAACACTGTAGATTTTATTCACAAACCAAAAGCAAGCAAAAAAGCCGATGGTACCTGAAGAGAAAGTACAAGAACGGGAGGAAAATTCCCAGGAGGGGAAAATGTTGTTTAGATACTGAACATTACACACTCAAAATCAATACAGCTGTCTGGTACAACACACATGTCATCTGAATACTACATGTCTTACAGTATTTGCCCCTAACAAGACCTAGGCCACTCCAGTGTTAAATTAATTCGTCTGCTGAAGCAAACCGGTCTAACCTCCTTTCAGTAAAAACGATTTCCACCTATTTGGTTGAATATACACAAACACACAGATACAATACTATCATAAATAATATCAGGAAAAAAATATACATTTGTATTTTTAACATTGCCATTGAAAATATGTTAGCGCATTTATATACATATATAGATAGATATAATAATTAGGTGAGCATAAGTCTGGCTTCCTCAATTTGACCTTCAGGGAGTTTTTCCTAGCAGCTGTGTATCAACTTGTCGATGTGTGCTCTGTTGGGTTCAGGATGGGTGTTTGTAAAAGCACTTTAATAAATACATTTGATTGATTGATAGGTGAGCGTGTATGTGTGTGTGCGTGCGTGTGTGTATTGACCATGGCAGTATTAACCCAGGGTCAGGTGCCACCTATTGACCATGGCAGTATTAACCCAGGGTCAGGTGCCACCTATTGACCATGGCAGTATTAACCCAGGGTCAGGTGCCACCTATTGACCATGGCAGTATTAACCCAGGGTCAGGTGCCACCTATTGAACATGGCAGTATTAACCCAGGGTCAGGTGCCACCTATTGAACATGGCAGTATTAACCCAGGGTCAGGTGCCACCTATTGACCATGGCAGTATTAACCCAGGGTCAGGTGCCACCTATTGAACATGGCAGTATTAACCCAGGGTCAGGTGCCACCTATTGAACATGGCAGTATTAACCCAGGGTCAGGTGCCACCTATTGAACATGGCAGTATTAACCCAGGGTCAGGTGCCACCTATTGAACATGGCAGTATTAACCCAGGGTCAGGTGCCACCTATTGACCATGGCAGTGAGGAAAGTGGGTTTCAGGCGTGTGTGCACAAAGTAAACGCCCACACAGATCCAAGCTATGCCGCTATATACGGTCGCCAGGAGGTTGCCATAACAGCTGTTGTCAGGGAGGTTGGTGCAGCCATTAGAATCCATGGAAACTAGTAAATTGGGTGCTGCTTCGGCCAGTTAAAATAAGACTACACAGATCTCCCTGAATCAGGTGTGCCAACATATGATCTGGTCTATTAAAGTGGTTGAGGGATCTGGGGGGGATCTGATCTATTAAAGTGGTTGAGGGATCTGGGGGATCTGGTCTATTAAAGTGGTTGGGGGATCTGGTCTATTAAAGTGGTTGGGGGATCTGGTCTATTAAAGTGGTTGGGGGATCTGGTCTATTAAAGTGGTTGGGGGATCTGGTCTATTAAAGTGGTTGGGGGATCTGGTCTATTAAAGTGGTTGGGGGATCTGGTCTATTAAAGTGGTTGGGGGATCTGGTCTATTAAAGTGGTTGGGGGATCTGGTCTATTAAAGTGGTTGGGGGATCTGGTCTATTAAAGTGGTTGGGGATCTGGTCTATTAAAGTGGTTGGGGATCTGGTCTATTAAAGTGGTTGGGGGATCTGGTCTATTAAAGTGGTTGGGGGATCTGGTCTATTAAAGTGGTTGGGGGATCTGGTCTATTAAAGTGGTTGGGGGTTCTGGTCTATTAAAGTGGTTGGGGGATCTGGTCTATTAAAGTGGTTGAGGGATCTGGGGGGGATCTGATCTATTAAAGTGGTTGAGGGATCTGGGGGATCTGGTCTATTAAAGTGGTTGGGGGATCTGGGGGGGGATCTGATCTATTAAAGTGGTTGAGGGATCTGGGGGATCTGGTCTATTAAAGTGGTTGGGGGATCTGGTCTATTAAAGTGGTTGGGGGATCTGGTCTATTAAAGTGGTTGGGGGATCTGGTCTATTAAAGTGGTTGGGGGATCTGGTCTATTAAAGTGGTTGGGGGATCTGGTCTATTAAAGTGGTTGGGGGTTCTGGTCTATTAAAGTGGTTGGGGGATCTGGTCTATTAAAGTGGTTGAGGGATCTGGGGGGGATCTGATCTATTAAAGTGGTTGAGGGATCTGGGGGATCTGGTCTATTAAAGTGGTTGGGGGATCTGGTCTATTAAAGTGGTTGAGGGATCTGGGGGGGGATCTGATCTATTAAAGTGGTTGGGGGATCTGGTCTATTAAAGTGGTTGGGGGTTCTGGACAGATCTGGTCTATTAAAGTGGTTGGGGGTTCTGGACAAATCATCAGGTGTGCGTACTAACAAAAGCCCACATAAAACAGGGCCGGCCGATTATAAAGATAAATAAACACACCAGGACTTTTGACCCAGTCATGTTTTATTCGCCTAAATATATGGTGCCTGTTGACTTTAGGCATGGAGCCATAAATCTGACTGCAGTAACATTCTGTCAAATGACATTTAGTTCATTCAGTGAAGTGGTGTGACCAGTTAAACCAGATGTACTGAAGACGTGGCACAGAGCTGACAGAACAAACATTTTGCAACACGACCATTCTCAGGTCTACATCGTCACAGGACAGGACTTCCTGAATCATAGTTAATGAGTACCAAGAACAGCAGAGTTCCTTTATATTGTGTATAATATAAAATATTATGTTAAATATGCTATTGGTCCTCTGTGTGCCACCAGAACAGCAATGACTTGATGAGGCATGTACTCTACAAGACCTCTGAAGGTGTTCAGTGGTATCTGGCACCAAGACATTAGTGAAGGAGTCCTACATCATGTCACTGAGTTAGCAGGTGAAGGCTTAATTAAACAGGCCCAGATGTACCCCAACCAGATTGAGGAGAACAAGGACTTTCCTCTACAGCCCACTCACCTGTGAAAAGGAAGAATATGAGGACCATGATGGCTGTGTAGCCGAAGTACAAGATGGTGCTGGCCGCTCCTACGATTTGCAGCTTGGAGAAGAAGTAATGGACGGCGTAGACGAACAGGTAGACTGCCGTGAACCCGCTGGTGAGGAAGGAACGCCACCACCAGTGATAGTCCTGTAACAGACCACTTGATCAGTTTATCTGCTACCACCATGGCATGAAGAAACGTGACTTGAACCTCTCCTCACCTCGGCACACAGGTGGAAGTAGCACAGTAAGATGGTGGCCTCAGAGCAGGTGATGAGGAGGATGATGAAGACCAGGAAGAGGAATCCAAACATGTAGTACATCTGGTGAGACCTGTTATGGAAGGTGAAAAACAACTAAACTGGTCTGTAACCTGATACAACAGACAGCTGTATTAAACCTGATGGGGGTTAGTGCCTACCAGACAGCTGTATTAAACCTGATGGGGGATTAGTGCCTACCAGACAGCTGTATTAAACCTGATGGGGGTTAGTGCCTACCAGACAGCTGTATTAAACCTGATGGTGATTAGTGCCTACCAGACAGCTGTATTAAACCTGATGGGGGTTAGTGCCTACCAGACAGCTGTATTAAACCTGATGGTGATTAGTGCCTACCAGACAGCTGTATTAAACCTGATGGGGGTTAGTGCCTACCAGACAGCTGTATTAAACCTGATGGTGATTAGTACCTACCAGACAGCTGTATTAAACCTGATGGTGATTAGTACCTACCAGACAGCTGTATTAAACCTGATGGTGATTAGTACCTAACAGACAGCTGTATTAAACATGATGGTGATTAGTACCTACCAGACAGCTGTATTAAACCTGATGGGGGTTAGTGCCTACCAGACAGCTGTATTAAACCTGATGGTGATTAGTACCTACCAGACAGCTGTATTAAACCTGATGGTGATTAGTACCTACCAGACAGCTGTATTAAACCTGATGGTGATTAGTACCTACCAGACAGCTGTATTAAACCTGATGGTGATTAGTGCCTACCAGACAGCTGTATTAAACCTGATGGGGATTAGTACCTACCAGATGCTGTATTAAACCTGAGAGGATTAGTGCCTACCAGATGCTGTATTAAACCTGAGAGGATTAGTGCCTACCAGATGCTGTACTAAACCTGAGAGGATTAGTGCCTACCAGATGCTGTTAAGAATGAAGAAGAGCTGGATGAAGATGGATCCGAAGGGCAGGATTCCACCCATGACGATGCCGGGGATTGGCTTGGTGAAAAACGACTGTTCTGGGATCTGCCTGGGAATCTGGTTGGTTCTTACCGGCTGTTCAATTGCCTGTAGAATGGATGGGGTAATAATGATGAACATCCTGTTTGGGAGCAGCATTGACATTTGGATCATGATGACACAGACCAGGTGGAACCAGTCAGAAACTCACCGCTTTCTTGAAGCCGAAGTAGGCTCCGACAAAAGTGAGCGGCACAGAGATGCCAAACCACAGTGCCAAGATGGCGACCAGCGTGCCGAAGGGAATGGCGGCTGACGAGCCCTCCACCCACAGAATGAGGTTCATCAGGAAGAAGTCCGCAAACACAATACTGGGGAAGGAGGAAGACTGTGGTGAAGACCGTGGTGAAGAACGTGATATTCTCCCCGTTTCAGAGCAGCTGAACTCATTAAGTGGAGGTCACGACAGGGTCGGGGGGGAGGTCACGACAGGGTCGGGGGGGAGGTCACGACAGGGTCGGGGGAGGTCACGACAGGGTCGGGGGTCACGACAGGGTCGGGGGTCACGACAGGGTCGGGGGAGGTCACGACAGGGTCGGGGGGGAGGTCACGACGGGGGAGGTCACGACAGGGTCGGGGGGTCACGAAGGGGGAGGTCACGACAGGGTCGGGGTAGTCCCATAAAGCAAACAAAGCCAACCGGTTACCTGGCAGCAGCGGAATGACACACCTGTACTAATGTTTGTCAGTCAGAACACAGTCAGATCACATTCTCCACATTGTCACCAAACTGTTCTTCAAGCAGATCATATGAACACAGCTCTGGCTGCTACAAGTCAGCTGACCTACCCTGGACACAACAGGGCCGTCAGCAGGACATTGGTCTTCCATTTCTCACCACCGAAAGCTGAGGACAAAGAACATTAGGAGTTAAAACCTGATAGATTACCAATCAGACTATCCATCCAATCAGCTGGCATCTAGAACATTACTGAATGTGTAGTGAGACTTACTCTTATAGAGGCGAGCAGACACATATCCTGCTGGGGTTCCCAGCAGAACCCAGAGAACCACAGAACACGTCATCAGAGCCCCTCGGTTAGCCGGAGACAGGAATCCCAGACAGGCCAGGACTACAGGAAACGAAACCAGCATCACCATGGAGACAGTACCACAGTGTCACCAACATTACATTATAACAAGTCATTAGGAGACGCCGGGAAATAGGACTCTATAAAAAGTATTTTCTATAGATGTTGTTTAATGGTTATTGGCCACCAAGTTAAAATAAGGGCCCACATTTCCATTCAGGGATTGCACCAGGCCACACTAATATGTCTGTAGTAGTGGCCATCAGTTAAACAGTTATTGTGGCAGACCTACTGATGAGTTCGTATCAGAGACGGGTCAACTTACAGAGTGTGATGAAGGTCATGATGAAGATCTGAGTTCCCTGGCCGAGGAACACAGAGAGCAGCATTCCCTTCCTGGGAGGACGGAACACATCACCATGTACCTGCTTCCACCCAGACTCCTCCTGGGCATCCTCCTATTGGGTTAGAGCACAACACAACAGCCAATCAGAACCAACGGAATGTACCGGGTCATTTATATTCAAATAGTTTCACAAAGGATCAACCAATCACAACCACCCGAGTCATTAGCACCCCGGAACGCAACAGAATAACGAAACACTGCAATATGATTAAAAAGCACATCTTTCATATATCAGCATAGACAAAAAATAAATAGAGACAAATTTAACCTGTTAGCCATCTTTAAAATACGCTGTAGAAATTACTCTCAGTTCACCAAAAAATGACTAAAGAAAGATTTTTCCAAAATGTTTGTGTTTATACTAAAACGACGGGGAAGCTTAAAATAGCTCACATATGATGTATATGATGTATATTTCTTAGATAGGTCTTACATTACTATTTTATAACTTTTATTATTATAATGCAATGTTGGGGAGGGCGGGATCTAAGCATTTCATTGCATAACTCGTTATTGTAATGACAAATAAACACCCTTGAACCTTGAATCAAACTACACCATATTTTAAAGGTTAAAATAGACACATATAAAGGTAGCTCCCAAAAATCAAACCAAACCCAAGTTTGAGCTGGACGGCAGCATTTGTTTAGCTTACATAGGATATGGAATTTCCTTGTAGAGGAAGCTTTATCAGGTCTCCCTGTGGATGTGGAACGTTACAACAAAGGTTTGGTGCATGGGGTCGTTAAGGTGGAACAACCACCAATATGGAATCAATATGGAACCAATATGGAAAGCATGTCTGAGTTAATAATTGATTGACTGTCACTAACCACACAACCCTCTCACTCAGGAAGAGCATGGGCGAGCTAGTGTGACAAGGCATTTATAGTGTTTGAAAACAAAATAAAAACGCCAAATGTACATAAATGTATACAATCAACCAACCGAGGTTCCCCATTTGTTTGGCATCGACAGAACAATTATATTTAGATGACCAATATGTCATTTCCATGAGATGTCTGTAGTATAGCCCTCTTCAAATTCACCACTGCTCTCTCCGAGTGAGAGAGTTAGATGTAGAGAGACTACCCAACAATGACTTAAATGGATTGTGACACATCTTCATATTGACATTCTGCTCTGTCCGTTTACCATAAGTTATACCATATGTTAGCACGGTCTGAAGTGATTTAGAACCGCTGGTCGCGTAACACAGAACAGTGTGTGTTTACCTGGTCAGCAGGTGTGTGTGTGTTTACCTGGTCAGCAGGTGTGTGTTTACCTGGTCAGCAGGTGTGTGTTTACCTGGTCAGCAGGTGTGTGTGTGTTTACCTGGTCAGCAGGTGTGTGTTTACCTGGTCAGCAGGTGTGTGTGTTTACCTGGTCAGCAGGTGTGTGTGTTTACCTGGTCAGCAGGTGTGTGTGTTTACCTGGTCAGCCTGGTTGTACCTGGCTATGTCCTTGTGGAGCGTTCTCAGCATGATCATGGCAACCATACCAGAGAGGAAGAGGACGATCACCAGAGAGTTCATGATGCTGGAATAAAAACGTGAGACACACATTATCGTCCACTGCGGTTCCGCGTGTTGTGTGGATTATAGTTGTCTGTCGATCGTGACTAACATCAGAGTTTAAGTACAAGGACAGAATACGAGCTATACTTACTGTATTTAATGAAACATTAGGTTATACTGACTGACCTGATAAATGGACATCCTACAAGTTTAAAGAACAGCTGTCTGATGATTAAAATAAAAGGTCAGTTTTCTATCTTCTCTGCCTCTGTACTAAACGTTTTATTCCTATAAGCTCAAGTTCAGTTTAACCTCTAGCTGTTCAGTGGACACTTTTGTGATAGTAGCTAATATTATTTTACACGTCAACCCGGGAATCGATCCCACAACCCCGGGGGCATTACGTACCTGAACCACTGGATGTTGGTGTGGGGCATGGAGACCAGGATGTAATCCCATCGGGATGCCCACTTGATGTCATTGTTTTTCTGGAATTCACATGTGATTGTAAGTAGTGAAAACAGGCGTGTCCTAGCTGTGTAGTTGTCTGTGCCAACCACATGTGGGGTTTATTTGCATACCTTGAAGGTGACGGAGTAGGTGTAGGTGACCTTAACCTCATCATTAAATTCCTCAGGAACAATCATGGGTGAACCATCACATGTGGGAGTTTCATCATTGGCATGTTTGATGCTGAAACACAAACAAACTAAATCTAAAAACAGAAGCAGCAACACCAAAAAAAACATGTTTTAACCAAGCACATGAATATGGCTTAATGGGTATCATAATTATCTGCACATGACTATGGCTAAACGATTAGGATAATTAGCCAGACATTTGAGAGATCGTGCCATAACTGAGCTGTTCAGCACTGACCCTGCCCGTCATAACTGAGCTGTTCAGCACTGACCCTGCCCGTCATAACTGAGCTGTTCAGCACTGACCCTGCCCGTCATAACTGAGCTGTTCAGCACTGACCCTGCCAGTCATAACTGACCCTGCCCTGCCAGTCATAACTGAGCTGTTCAGCACTGACCCTGCCAGTCATAACTGAGCTGTTCAGCACTGACCCTGCCAGTCATAACTGAGCTGTTCAGCACTGACCCTGCCAGTCATAACTGAGCTGTTCAGCACTGACCCTGCCAGTCATAACTGAGCTGTTCAGCACTGACCCTGCCAGTCATAACTGAGCTGTTCAGCACTGACCCTGCCAGTCATAACTGAGCTGTTCAGCACTGACCCTCATAACTGCTGTTCAGCACTCCCTGCCAGTAAGCACTGAGTCATGTGTTCAGCACTGACCCTGCCAGTCATAACTGAGCTGTTCAGCACTGACCCTGCCAGTCATAACTGAGCTGTTCAGCACTGACCCTGCCCGTCATAACTGAGCTGTTCAGCACTGACCCTGCCAGTCATAACTGAGCTGTTCAGCACTGACCCTCATAACTGCCAGTCAGTCAACTGAGCTGTTCAGCTGTTCACTGACCCTGCCAGTCATAACTGAGCTGTTCAGCACTGACCCTGCCAGTCATAACTGAGCTGTTCAGCACTGACCCTGCCAGTCATAACTGAGCTGTTCAGCACTGACCCTGCCAGTCATAACTGAACTGTTCAGCACTGACCCTGCCAGTCATAACTGAGCTGTTCAGCACTGACCCTGCCAGTCATAACAGAGCTGTTCAGCACTGACCCTGCCCGTCATAACTGAGCTGTTCAGCACTGACCCTGCCCGTCGTTCTCACCTTTTAGGCTCCAACATGGCAGCTACCAAGCGAGCTCCATTCCAGCCCTCGTTCTCCCCACTGTGATAGGAGATCGTGATGTCCACGTGATTAAAGATGTAAAAAGTTCCCTTCTTGTTAAACTCAGACTAAAAAAAGGAAACACCGGTGACCAAAACTGTGAGATTCCTGGAGTTTATAGTGCATATATGAAAAGTGCATAATAGTAAAGGATAGACAATACACGAGTGCGGACTGGGCAATCTCCCCGTGTGTTAGACAATACATGAGTGCGGACTGGGCAATCTCCCCGTGTGTTAGACAATACACAAGTGCGGACTGGGCAAGCTCCCCGTGTGTTAGACAATACACGAGTGCGGACTGGGCAACTCCCCGTGTGTTAGACAATACACGAGTGCGGACTGGGCAATCTCCCCGTGTGTTAGACAATACATGAGTGCGGACTGGGCAATCTCCCCGTGTGTTAGACAATACACAAGTGCGGACTGGGCAAGCTCCCCGTGTGTTAGACAATACACGAGTGCGGACTGGGCAAGCTCCCCGTGTGTTAGACAATACACGAGTGCGGACTGGGCAATCTCCCCGTGTGTTAGACAATACACGAGTGCGGACTGGGCAATCTCCCCGTGTGTTAGACAATACATGAGTGCGGCTCACATTGATGACACAGGCATCTTTGGCCCGGCCGTCGGCGGTGACCAGACAACCAATGGGGAAACCAGGATTGCAGTACTTCTGACTGTCTTCTACATCATAACACCAGGTGACCGGCATGTTGTCTACAATCCTGCAAAACGCACGCACACACACACACAGACATATACACACACACACACACACACACACACACACACACATTAACAATTACGCAGAGGGGAAAAATCTGATCTAGAAAACACAAGTCTGTTGCCTTATATGAATACCACCCATCCCTTTCACCAGTGCATTGAACAGGATGGCAGTATGGCTGGAGAGGAAAACAAATAGCTCACCAGTGATGTTGATAGTTCAACAGCATTCCTCTTTTGATAAATTCCAGCAGTTTCTTGTCATCGGAATTATCTTTCTTGTAGGTTTTGGTGCACAATTTTTTACATTGTTCATCTTTTTTGAAAGAAAACTGTGTAAAAAAAATCGAGCATGGAAAAAAAGAGACATACTGGTCATAACATGAAAAACAGGACCGGGGAGAACTTGAATAGCAGGAGTTCCTAGAATTCATTTAGAAACCCTAAACAATGGAATTGAATTACCTGACAAGCTTGGCAAGAAAAAAGTTCAGCTAACGTTGTCTTTGTGTGGTTGTATTTGAACCCCACCTCAAAATAACTATATGGTTAGCTGACTTGGTTTGTAGTGTTTCATACCATACTCACACACAGTAGTAATGCATAGTTTATTGCAGAGGCCATAACAATCTTAAATGTATAGTACTCTAAGCTTTTCTAAATTAAACACTTTGGAGCTCACCTGCCAGCACAGACATTACAGACTGAAAAAATAAATCTTAGAAAACGAATGAACTCTCTGTATGAAGCCAACTGGGTGTATTTAATTATTTAATAACAAGCACAAGGACAGATGAGATAACCGAGGCATCCTACCTTGTACGGTGACGTCTCAATTCTTTCACCAAACAGAACTTGGCCCAAGTTCTCAGATGGTCTGGTGTCTTTCTCGTCTTTGCAAAAGTCAAAGCTGTGAAAAAATTGCCAACAGTGAACCTGCGACGTCTGGAAAAAACTGAGATATGACAATGCTCGGTACTGGCCACAACTTTGTCTGTAGCAGTACTTACCCATTATATTCATAGGGCAAAACTGACTCTACTGAATCCAAGCGGTTCACATATAGCTGGATATCGCTCTGTAAGAAAGGTGGAAGATTACAAATGGTCTAATTGGGTTCTAAGTATCGTGATAACTGCCAACTAGTATTATAACTACATACTACATAGTGGCTATCCAAGATCACTCAATCTGATTGTTATCTATTAGCTAGTCGGATTTTTTATACTAAAATGAGAAATAAATATAGTGAACAGTAAATGATGGGGATTATGGGTGACAGCATATCGTATTCTGTTGCTATGAAACCATCTTAATCTCTGTACCATCCCAGTATTATAGAACCTGGGTCCACAACACCGCCTAAATAGAACTGTGGTTACGCCACACCGGTACGTGTTTGACCGTGACGTTGCTTGGCCATTCCCAGAGCAAATATGTATTCATTACTAGCTATTTCTATAGTCTACGTGAATGTGTTAAAGAAGTGGTTAGGGCAGAAGTTTGATGGACAGACAATCGTGACGCATACGTCGATGCTAATAGTAATAATGTGACAATTAATATTAAAAATTAAGACAATTTATGTTATTATGTGCTCCTCGCAATTATGAAGAGTACATAATAACCAACTCAACTCGGTAGTTTCGGCAATGCGTTAATCTTTCACTATTTGACCAGGAAATACAGATTTAGTATAGCAGCACAAGAGTCTCTTCCTGGAGTCACGTGACTCGTCTGCTAACATGAAGCTAAGCTAATGTAGGCTAGTTAACAGATAAGATAACTAACGTTTGGAGTTGAAAAGGCAATACAGCAAATGAACTAATGTTAATAAGTCACACCTGAAAAGCATGTGTCATTCAAAGAACACCACCAAACATGCGCATTTACCTGACAATCGGTACCAGCTTGTTCACAGAAACTCACTGGGGCCAAACCCGGAAGGTAGAACCCTGAACAAGTATTGAAGAAGCCAAGTAACGTGAGAACAAGTACTAAATGCATATCTGTCCGCGTCTTCATGGTCCTGGTTTTGCGGCAACCTCGTTTCAATTATATTTCCGCGAATAAATATACAGTTATGGTAGCTAGTTAGATAGACCGCTTGCTGGTACTGACTTGTATAAGCGGCCAGTTCAGCGGCCAGTTCAGCTCGGGTAATTAGCCAGCTAGCATCCAACACGTCGTTATTGTCGTTGTCAGGAAGAAGTGGGAGGGACGACTCTTCTGATTGGTCGGTTTCCACACTCAGGATACCCTATTGTAATATGAGTTTAATTTAAACTTTACAAACTACCTACTTGTACACGTATTACTGTTCAAGTTGGTCACTTTCTCTACACGTATTTAGAACGTATTGCTCAATTATAGACCATAGTATAATATTCAAGTCAGCCGAAGGGATGGTATGATTTGTACATTAAATATAACAGCAGGTGGCACTAGCCGCCTTATTTACCAAACCACCATCGAAGAAGTGAGTCTGCTACAGCATCCGGTCTGTTCATAGCACGTGTTCCTTATAAACGTATGTGCGTCGGCTCTCATTTTCTTAGAGGAATCTCGAGCGCGTCTTGATATTAGTTGAGGTATGTCACATTACCGCTCGCGTCGTTGTATTAGTAATTTGGCGACTTAATCCGTTAAAATACAATGTAATGGGTGATAAATACTAAGAAAAAACAATGACCAACAGGATGCATGCGTAGTTTTGTTCGACCATCGGACAGCTAACACGCCGTTAGCCTCAAATGAGACAGTCGCCATTTTGAGCTTTTGTTTAATCTAGCTTCATCCGGTTTGTTCTGTTAAATGTATGTGAATTGTTCTCTAATAATGCGCTTCTGCTAACACAACCATACCAGAGCTACTGTCCTACACCATAAATAACGTGTAAAACAATTAACTAGGTAACTGTTTTTAACAAATGTTTTAAAGTGGATGGATAGTCTAGAGATGTCGGAAATATGTGTTAACGGGGGACGTTGTGCACCTATTAATATTTAGAGATTTATATAACTAGGTTCAGTTTGTTTTTCAATTATGCTTTTTTGTATTTTTACGCAGTATTGATTTCATGTCATTCCTGTATGTCAACACACATATTTTTCCTATTAGCTGATCTGACGCGAACATGGCAGAGGCTGACCGCCCAGGGAAGCTCTTTATCGGGGGCTTGAACACTGAAACCAACGAGAAGGCCCTGGAGCAATACTTCAGCAAATATGGAAGAATTGCAGAAGGTGGGCTTTCAGCTGACTACCGTAAACCATAAGACCTAATATCTGTATACCAGTCAGTTGATTTCAGTCTGTCTATTTTACCCATTTGAAGTGTTTACCTTCTGCCTTGTATATATTTCTTATTATTATCATATACTAGTATATATACACACTATGTTCTATACTAATATATATCATATACTAATATATATACTGTATATCATACTAATACCTAATGCGTCATCAGTTCTAAATAGACACTATTTTTTTCCCCAGTTCTGTTGATGAAAGATCGTGAAACAAACAAATCAAGAGGTTTTGCCTTTGTGACCTTTGAGAATCCGGCAGACGCGAAGGATGCTGCACGAGAGATGAATGGAAAGGTACATGTGTGTGTGTGCTAACTAGCGTGACCCGAGTGTCTGAAGATAAGTGTGTGTGTGTGGTTGACTTTGGTCTTTGTTCCGCAGTCACTTGACGGTAAACCCATTAAGGTTGAACAAGCGACAAAGCCCCAGTTTGAGTCGGCCGCCAGACGTGGCCCACCACCTATGCACCCCCGTAGTCGTGGCTCCCCCAGAGGAGCTCGTGGCTCTAGGGGGGCTCCCAGTGGAATGAGGGGTACGTCCAGGGGTATTTTCACAAATACTAACAGGGTTAATGTATTGCTGGTTCATCAGTCTATTGAATGTTTTGGATGTAGACAGTGTTGCATTGAGGTCTTATTTTTATTTACATTTGCCACATTGTGGAGTTCCTGGACGTTCCATTAATATAAGCATTTCTTGTCTGCCAAAAGATTACTATGATAACGTAGGGATTGTAGAACCCTTTTTCAAAGGGATGTCGTCCAGAGGTCCCCCGCCCCTGAAGAGAGGACCCCCTATTCGAAATGGAGGTCCCCCTCCCAAGAGACACGCTCCTTCTCCCATTGGCAGATGTAAGTGTGAACCGTCTCACTGGGACTTGTTGTTGCGCAATCTTTTGTGGTTCCATTGCAACGCCTCTGCTAACATGGGAACCTTTCCTCCTTTAGCTCCCATGTCCAGGGACAGAGACTCGTACGGTCCACCCCCCCGTCGAGATTCCATGATGTCCAGAAGGGACGATTACCCATCGCCAAGGGATGACTATTACGGCGCCAAAGACAGGTGATGCCCCCAATACCTCAGTTTGAAGCACTTTTCAAAAGTGTAACCAGCCACAGTGTCAGTTTAGGAGAAGTTGCTTATTTAGAGGGGTATATTTTACAGCTATTCTAGCCGGGATTATGGGAGTTCCAGGGATACGAGAGATTACGCACCCCCACCAAGGGACTACCCCCCCAGGGATTACCCACAATCCAGTTCTCATGATGATTATGGCTCCATGTCAAGGGGCTACAGGTATGTTTATATTTTGACCAATAATTCCGTCTGGTCTTCGTATATAATATCGAAGTAACTCGACTCCATGTTTTTTAAACCAGTGACCGTGACGGTTATGGTGGAGGCCGGGAACCCAGAAGCTACATGGAACGCCCTAGTGCTGCCTCGTACCGGGAGCCCTACGATGGTTACGGTAAGATTGGCCGCTTGAGCGGATCGGATATCAGTTGCCCTGGTCTCTCACAACCTCAGTGCCTCTTGGAGTTGGAGACCTAAAATAGATGGAAACTTCCAACCAAGCTTCTTTGACCGGTCATTGTTCGTTCTACAGTGTCAATACTCCCTCAAGGAGTCGTGTACATGAGTCTGTTTTTTAGGGGTCAAACTGCCCCTCTCAAAACCAACCAAGACCTCCTTGAGAAACCGCGTGGCCAATGTGCAGCTCTGACAACGGGAATTCTAAAAGGAAATGGCATCTACTCTACTAAAACCATGGCATGCTAAAATGGGTTTCGGTGCATATTTTGTTTCCCTCAAGCTTGGGTAAATGCTGAAAGCGGCTTAACCCTGTGTACATTTCAGGTCCCTAGCATACGAGGTGTGAAACGTGTAGTTGAAATTGATAGCTTAAGAGATACTCACGGAAAGCATTGGCTCAGATTCAGCAGTGTGTGAAGTGAAACTTGCAAATTACCTGACCCATTGACCCTGCAGGTAACTCGCGCAGTGCCCAACCCTCACGTGGGCCCCCACCATCCTACAATGGCAGTGGCGGAAGCAGTCGCTATGACGACTATGGCAGCAGTTCCCGGGAAGGCTACGGCGGCCGTGAAAGTTACCCCAGCAGTCGGAGTGAGCCCTACCCTCCTAGCCGCGGAGAGCGAGCGGGCAGGCAGGACCGGGGTCCAGCACCCCCAGTAGAGAGAGGCTATCCTCCTCGTGAAGCGTACAGTGGCTCGAGTCGCGGGGCTCCCCGGGGTGCGCGTGGAGGAAGCAGGGTTGACCGGGGAATTGCCCGCAGCAGATACTGACATGGACCTGGCAATGACAAGCGTTACTCATCTGGCGCGTGTTCGATCACTGCTTCTATAGGGGGAGGAAACCGGAGAAACTAAAGGAGGTCTAATTCCATGGACAAGCTTAGGGTTTGAGCTGTCCACCCTCACTCAGCCTGTTTTTGTTTTTAAGTGTTAACTTACATGTTTTATATTTTCCCAGCCCATGTGTTGGTAAGGTTGCCAAGTGATGAGTGTTTAGTTTTTGTACATGTAGTGCTGTTAACTCCTGATATGGCCTTGGATATGGCTTTCGTACACTAATAAAGTTTTTAACCAAAGACCTTAGCGACGCAAATGGATGTTCAGAGACACCTGTCACATGTTACACCCATTGACCAGCACACATCCAGTTCTGTCAACACCAATTTGAAATGCAGCCATTTCAACTAAGATTACATGACACTTATCAGTCCTGTACACATTCTGTTTTCTGAAGACCAAGCAAATCTCACTTTCCAAGCTCAGTGCAGTTTCCCCTCGGAAATGGTTCCATCAACGAAAACGTTATACTGGCTTTCAACGAACTAACCAAAAGAAAGACCACAACCAAACGCAAGAGTCTTTTCAACACAACTGATAATGTCAACAGCTGGTAAGCAAAGCAAACCTTTCTGTTTCTCGTCTGTGAAATGAATTTCTCATTAGCGTGAATTGCAGTTTGCTCAAAGGGTTGTGCGATGCATTGGATACCCAGGTAAAGAAACAAACAAAGAAACAAACAAACGGTGCTGTTCAATAGCTGTACTTTTTTAGTCTTATTTTGTCAACCACCTCTATTGCTTCAACTTCCAAGATTAATAAGTTACATTTCACTTGATCAATGAATATGCAATTAAAGCTAGACTAACTTGACTCAATGAGCACAATTACAGCAGGAGATCAGAGTGGCCGGATTCACTTTCCTACTCCCCAACCAAACACATTCTGGCAGTTCACTTTTTAAAAAAGGGGCAGTGTTCATTAAATGGATTTTTTTTTGTAAGACTTAGTCGAAGTTCAATCTTGTTACAAGCATGCAAATTCCCACATGGAAACCTCTGAAGAGCGGCTGCGTCCAATCAGCTAAACTGGAAAATGAATGGGAACAAGAAAACCGAATCGGACCAGTGCTGTATTTTCAAAGCGAAACTGGAGGGTTGGGTTATCAAACATTTAATACAACTGTGTAGACACGGCAAGAGCAATGATTTGGCTTCTCTTTGTTTCAGGGTGAGCGATTTATTAGGACAATCTTCTGGAACCATCGCTGATTAGACTTGCTGTTGAGCCGTGTTGACGTGAAACCCTGGCGCACAGAACTCAAATGGGTATGTCCACAAATCCCAAGTGCTCATCATTTTAATGTAGTCAGCGCATACTGCTATTTCCCTGTAATCACACTCTCTTTACTATTCCAGGTGCCTGTGCTGAACGTGTACTGTGATCAATCGGAGAAGAGTTAAATGGCTGCTGCATGAAGCGAATCCATGCTGGGAAATTAATCAGCAATTGTTATTAATGCCCGGTGACGCAAATAAAGTGCATTTTTTTACATTTGTGTCTTGTCAGGTGTGATGGTTAGCTACTTGAATCGTCCCATAATAGCGTTTGCAAAACCAACATGGCTAGTTATCTATGGAGGCTTTTATGATAACCGTTTGACTATTTTATTGGACAATTTGACCTAGATTGATATTGGCTGAATCTAATCAAATGTATATGGTATACGTCATTAAGGCTAATGAAGCGAAACGTCACATTGTCCTCTACGGATGTCAGACCGCCGTGCTGCAGAAGTCGTGAGCTGAACTGCTCTTATTTGGAAGGGAACTCAATGTAATGGTAACATCTATAAGTGCCGTATCTTATTTCATCACTAGGTTAGTTGGCGATTATAATTTGGTTTTGCTGTTCCCTGGTAGCTCCAGAAGAGGGTTTAATGGTTCCAGGTGAAGCATCTTGCCCCCAGAAAGCACTTTATAGCCTCATCTCACATGTGTTATGGAATGTGTCCCATTCCAAATATGGCATCTAATCAGATGACACGTTTTCCTGTGGTTGTTTAACCATAGATGGCAGAAGGTCTTTATTCCCTAGCGTGGATATGTGAATGAAATGCTTATATGATGGCAGTTCCCCTGGTGACAGTGCTTTACATTAACCAGTAGGGGTACTCTGTACTAATGTCAAGCAGAAGTGCAATACGGATGTGGGTAACATTATTTTACTGGGTCCTGGAACTGCGCGCCTTGGTTGGGGATGTATAACAAGGAGGACTAATTAAGGAGCAATGAACCCAGAGGAGCAGACTGTGACCTGGTTAATATCGCTGGGGGTGCTTAATTCACCCAAGAAGAACATAGCTGACCCAGAGGAATTTCTCAAAACATCTCTCAAAGATGGGGTGGTCTTGTGCAAACTCATGGAGCGGCTGGTGCCCGGATCCGTTACAAAGGTAAGATCAGCGTTATCTGTATATTTCAGCACTTTGTTAACTGCAAAGGTGCTCATAACGGAATTAATGTAGTTTTTACCAAGTTAGTGATGCGTCTGAACCGTGAGTTAAACATAGACTTCGAATGGGACTGAAGGGACGTTGGATGCCAGTATTCACAGAAATGGGTATTGAATGGTTATATTGTACTGAAGCATAATTTGCATTATTGTTTAGGTGGTAAAATAATGATACACTTTGAAATGGACTGTTATCAATAACAAGATCGGTGCAGTAGTTTTAGGCGGACTTCCTGTGGCGAAAAGAGTTCCGCGTTCAGAAGATGACGAAACATCTTGAGTTTAATGTAAAAGTAACTTTAGTTGCATAACACATATTATTGTTTGTTATTGCATGTTCTAATAGTTGCACCAGTCGCTATAAGATAACACATGTTATTGTTTGTTATTCATGTTAATATGTGCCAGTCGCTATAACGCAACACATGTTGTTATTGCTTGTTCTAATATGTGCACCAGTCACTATAACATAACACATATTTTATTGTTAGTTATTGCATGTTCAAATATGTGTACCAGTAGCTATAACATAACACATATGTTATTGTTATTGCATGTTCTAATATGTGCAACAGTCGCTATGACATAACACATATATGTTATTGCATGTTCTAATATGTGCACCAGTTGCTATAACATAACACATACAGGTGCTGGTCATATAATTAGAATATCATCAGAAAGTTGATTTATTTCAATAATTCCATTCAAAAAGTGAAACTTGTGTAATGTAAACATTCATTACACACATACTGATATATTTCAAGTCTGATTATAACTGACAACTAATGAAAACCCCAACAGTATTTCAGAAAATTAGAATATTGTGAAAAGGTTCAATATTGAAGACACCAGGTACCACACTCTATTCAACCGATTAACTCAAAAGACCTGCAAAGGCCTTTAAATGGTCCCTCAGTCTAGTTCTGTAGGATACACAGTCATGGGGAAAAGTCTGGAGGAAGAGAAGTGGAGTGGCACAGAATCCACGTTGCTTGAGGTCCAGTGTAAAGTTTCCACAGTCATTGATGGTTTGGGGTGTCATGTCATCTGCTGGTGTTGGTCCACTGTATTTTCTGAGGTCCAAGGTCAATGCAGCCGTCTACCAGGAAGTTTTAGAGCACTTCATGCTTCCTGCTGCTGACCAACTTTGTGCAAATGTAATTTTCCAATAGGACTTGGCACCTGCACACAGTGCCAAAGCTACCAGTACCTGGTTTAAGGACCATGGTATCCCTGTTCTTAATTGGCCAGCAAACTGGCCTGACCTTAACCCTAAAAGAACATCTATGGGGTATTGTGAAGAGGAAGATGCGATACGCCAGACCCAACAATGCAGAAGAGCTAAAGGCCACTATCAGAGCAACCACCTGAGCAGTGCCACAGACTGATCGACTCCATGCCACGCCGCATTGCTGCAGTAATTCAGGCAAAAGGAGCCCCAACTAAATACCCCAACTAAATGCTCTCATTTTCGGAGATACTGAATTTGGGATTTTCATTAGTTGTCAGTTTTAATCATCACAATTAAATGAAATAAACATTAGAAATATATCCGTCTGTGTGTAATGAATGAATATAATATCCATGTTTCACTTTTTGAATGAAATTACTGAAATTAATCAACTTTTTGATGATATTCTAATTATATGACTGGCAGCACCTGTATATATTACGTTTATGTATCGCTTCATAAGGACCAACACATAACACACATATAAACTCACAGAAAGATACTAAACAGATTATTGTTCCAACTATTTTCAGTACGCTTTTTATAAATACAGTTTTGTTAATCTATTTAACTGCATACTATTTTCTTGGTAGTCACTATTTGAAGCATAGATGATATACACGAGATTGCAGTTTGCGAGCCAGGGTCGTTACAAATCCACTTTAAATGTTATGAACGCACCATAATAATGACAAGATAGCTGTTCACTTTAACATGTTTATTGTAGTATTGACACGGACCAACATACAGTTAACTTATTATGTTTATACGGAGGCCATGCCTTGTTCTTAATAAAAATAAGGAATAATAATTAAGAATAAAGAAGAACTAGTAATGAACAAATCGCATGTTTTTTGGATGAAACAATTTGCAATGTGGAGATCGTCACTTCCTCCCCCTGCTTCCCGACTGCCCCTTTTATGCATGGACATAATATGTCTGTTGGTTTATGCATGGAGGGACAGGCGTACAAAACACACAGTTACTTTAGAAACTCATTGGAATGTGAACATTTTTAAGGATACGGTCGATTGTTAGTTTGATTATTTGACCATTTCCATTGTCATTTCCGGCTTTTAATTATAACCAATGTCCGCGTTATAGCGTTGATATCTCTGAGACAGGTTGTCTTTGTATATTTATTATGTCTTTTTTTAGTACTGTCAGGATCCGAGAAACGAAGCCGACTGTGTCGCCAATATTAAAGAGTTTCTGAGAGGATGTACATCCCTGAAAGTGGAGGTAAGTAACATCGATAGTTTGGTAGTGGTTTATTTTTTTAGATTGCACTTTCTTTTCTTCTTGTTGCTGAATTCTAGTATCTAAGCATTATAATATTTTCTTACAGACAAACAAAACAATAGTTTTAATTTTTACATTATACTAGTATGCTCTGCAAATAAATGTGAATTTCCTGGTAATAAACCTAAACTTTCTTTGCATTGTTTTCCTGTGGTTTCAGCAAAGTTAGTTTTTCCTCTGTGGTGTGTAAGGCAGTGTGTGTTTGTCACATCTGTTGAGCCCCATGTGTAGTGGTCAGAGCTTGTCAACTGGCTCTCAGTCTCACCCACAACATAGACATGATCAACTGACACTGTTTTTGCCTTGCATTAGATGTCACTATATAAAAGCAATGTAAAAGCTTTATTCTAAAATGTTTTAACAAGTAAACGTATGTGCCCTTCCAAAGGCTGTAGGAAGTGACTTCAAGAGTTGCGTCTGCATTTATTATAGCATATAATAAAGGATAATCTGCCAGATCCCAACTAGTAATGTGATTTCTCAAGTTCAATTCCTACAGTTGAACTTCTACAGTTTGACCCCTACAGATGTACTTCTACAGTTTGACCCCAAAAGTTGAGCTCCTACAGTTTGACCCCTACAGTCTGACTCATACAGTCTGACTCATACAGTTTGACCCCTCCCGTTTGACTCATACAGTTGGACCCCTACAGTTTTGTGGTGGTTGTCAATATTTTGATTCGTTCATGTTGCTACCATGCAGATGCTGTCTTGTGTCCTTAATATTACAGGTTAGATACACTAACTGCTTGGCAATCTGCTGTCTGAGGAAATATATGTAGAATTCAATTAAATACTTTATTCTATTAAATAAACCCAGTTCTAAAGAATTTCTTGCCAAATAAATGTACCTGCCTATGTTAACAACTCTTATGAGTTTTCAACAGTGTTAGTATCATTTGGCTGATGTAACTTCGCTAACTCATCAAACCGGATTCCTTGGTTTTACTGAATGAGAAATCAACTGGGCCGAGCCGCGCAACTGGGCCGAGCCGCGCAACTGGGCCGAGCCGCGCAACTGGGCCGAGCCGCGCAACTGGGCCGAGCCGCGCAACTGGGCCGAGCCGCGCAACTGGGCCGAGCCGCGCAACTGGACTGATTTCTTTATAATTGTGAATGAATAGTTTTTACTGCTAAACTAATCCCAAATAGAGTGCTTGTAGCCCATCTGGGGAGCCATTCACCCACATTAATAATGTATCAGATGGAATTGTATTGGTCTGTCTATCCTAATGAGGTAACTGTCTGTTGCTGTGGTAACCCCCCCCCCACCCCCCAGCCTTTATAAATAGACATTTCTGGTGTTGCATCACACATCTTGGTTTGTTAAGTAAATAAATACATAGCAATTCAATCAGCCAGACTCACTGCTACAAGTGAAGTGGTTGGGAGGGTAAACGCTGGCTGGTCTATGTTTAGGGACGTCTGTGTTTAGGGAGGGTCTGTGTTTAGGGAGGGTCTGTGTTTAGGGAGGGTCTGTGTTTAGGGGGGGTCTGTGTTTAGGGAGGGTCTGTGTTTAGGGGGGTCTGTGTTTAGGGAGGGTCTGTGTTTGGGAGGGTCTGTGTTTGGGAGGGTCTGTGTTTGGGAGGGTCTGTGTTTAGGGAGGGTCTGTGTTTAGGGAGGGTCTGTGTTTAGGGAGGGTCTGTGTTTAGGGGGGTCTGTGTTTAGGGTCGTCTGTGTTTAGGGTCGTCTGTGTTTAGGGTCGTCTGTGTTTAGGGAGGGTCTGTGTTTAGGGAGGGTCTGTGTTTAGGGAGGGTCTGTGTTTAGGGAGGGTCTGTGTTTAGGGCGGGTCTGTGTTTAGGGGGGTCTGTGTTTAGGGAGGGTCTGTGTTTGGGTGGGTCTGTGTTTGGGTGGGTCTGTGTTTGGGAGGGTCTGTGTTTAGGGGGTCTGTGTTTAGGGGCTGTGTTTAGAGAGGGTCTGTGTTTAGGGACGGTCTGTGTTTAGGGAGGTCCCATCTGTTTTTATGCAGCCATCTCACATCTCCTCCATAATTAGAGTCTTTGTGGCATTGCAGTAGCTCAGGACATTGAGGATTTTGAGAGCCCCTGTAAACTGTGTCATCGTGCAGTTTCCCGGAGCCATGGTGTTCAGCCCTGCCTGTGGTCTGGTCAGTGATGCTGAAACTCTCTCCAGGCCTCTCATTAACAGCTAAAATATCCTTGTGTCATGTGACTGGACAGAGGGTAGCAATAACACTACTTTCAGTTCTGCTCTGGGAGGCAGAATGAGGAAGCTACAGCCAGGGTGCCTAAAGGCTAACTTAACAAGTAACATGCAACTGAACAGCACAATAAATGGAGCATGACTCAGGAGTATTAATAACAGAAATCTACTGTAATAAATACGGCTGAGTAAAAATGCAGTAAGATGCGGTGAGATGCAGTGGGAAAATGTTCTGCTTCAGGTTTTTCCAGACAACACCTCATGCCCATGTACCACCCAATAAACCAACACCTCATGCCCATGTACCACCCAATAAACCAACACCGTATGCCCATGTACCACCCAATAAACCAACACCTCATGCCCATGTACCACCCAATAAACCAACACCTCATGCCCATGTACCACCCAATAAACCAACACCGTATGCCCATGTACCACCCAATAAACCAACACCTCATGCCCATGTACCACCCAATAAACCAACACCTCATGCCCATGTACCACCCAATAAACCAACACCTCATGCCCATGTACCACCCAATAAACCAACACCTCATGCCCATGTACCACCCAATAAACCAACACCTCATGCCCATGTACCACCCAATAAACCAACACCTCATGCCCATGTACCACCCAATAAACCAACACCTCATGCCCATGTACCACCCAATAAACCAACACCTCATGCCCATGTACCACCCAATAAACCAACACCTCATGCCCATGTACCACCCAATAAACCAACACCTCATGCCCATGTACCACCCAATAAACCAACACCTCATGCCCATGTACCACCCAATAAACCAACACCTCATGCCCATGTACCACCCAATAAACCAACACCTAATGCCCAGATCAATATGTTTTATTTATAATGTGTAACTTTAGTCGCTAGAGGGAAGACGATAGTTGGCTATCTGAGAGTCCTGGACACTGAGATGGTCTGCATCATATGGTTCTTACCAAACCACCAGGAAACAGATAGGTCACATCAAATGGACACTGAGATGGTCTGCATCATATGGTTCTTACCAAACCACCAGGAAACAGATAGGTCACATTAACTGGACACTGAGATGGTCTGCATCATATAGTTCTTACCAAACCACCAGGAAACAGATAGGTCACATTAACTGGACACTGAGATGGTCTGCATCATATGGTTCTTACCAAACCACCAGGAAACAGATAGGTCACATCAACATGTCTGTCTTCCTGTGGTCTGGCGGCATTGAGTTTGACGTCTCTATAATACAGGCAGTATCTCTGTTCATCTTTGTGATCAGTAAAAACCCTCTCTGGTAATTTTTGACCTAATTCACATCAACTGCTGTTATTAATTAGCACTTTGTTTTGTAGTGACAGTGTGTTCTTTGTCTCTGCACCTGCCAGGGCTTTGAACCGGATTGCTTGTACACTGGGGAGAACTTTAATAAGGTCCTGACCACTCTGCTGGGAGTCAACTTTGCCACCCAAGGTAAGTGTCTACTGACTTTACTGTGGACATATTCTTGTACATCAAAGCTACAACAGTCGGATAGGAATGTACTGCAAAACTGTCGGATAGGAATGTACTGCAAAACAGTCGGATAGGAATGTACTGCAAAACAGTCGGATAGGAATGTACTGCAAAACAGTCGGATAGGAATGTACTGCAAAACAGTCGGATAGGAATGTACTGCAAAACAGTCGGATAGGAATGTACTGCAAAACAGTCGGATAGGAATGTACTGCAAAACAGTCGGATAGGAATGCACTGCAAAACAGTCGGATAGGAATGCACTGCAAAACAGTCGGATAGGAATGCACTGCAAAACAGTCGGATAGGAATGCACTGCAAAACAGTCGGATAGGAATGCACTGCAAAACAGTCGGATAGGAATGCACTGCAAAACAGTCGGATAGGAATGCACTGCAAAACAGTCGGATAGGAATGCACTGCAAAACAGTCGGATAGGAATGCACTGCAAAACAGTCGGATAGGAATGCACTGCAAAACAGTCGGATAGGAATGCACTGCAAAACAGTCGGATAGGAATGCACTGCAAAACAGTCGGATAGGAATGCACTGCAAAACAGTCGGATAGGAATGCACTGCAAAACAGTCGGATAGGAATGCACTGCAAAACAGTCGGATAGGAATGCACTGCAAAACAGTCGGATAGGAATGCACTGCAAAACAGTCGGATAGGAATGCACTGCAAAACAGTCGGATAGGAATGCACTGCAAAACAGTCGGATAGGAATGCACTGCAAAACAGTCGGATAGGAATGCACTGCAAAACAGTCTGTTGCAACTGATACTGATAGCTTCAGTACACCTAACTACGTTCCTTCACTTCAGAACACTCTACTGTACACCGGACTACGTTCCTTCAGTTCAGAACAAGCTACTGTAAACCAGACTACGTTCCTTCACTTCAGAACCAGCTACTGGCTTCAATAGGATGTAGGAGTGTCCCGTGTTTTCCCTGTCTGACTGGAGAGAGACCCAATCTGGTGTGAATCTCTGTGACTGATGTTAAGGTTTCAAGCTGATTCCTACAGAAAATAACTTGTCTGGGCATATCACCGCACGCGCGGAATCTATGAGACAAACGGCTTATGCAGGTCTGAGTTCAGAGCGAGCACATCCACTGTACTGGGGCCTGTATGCAGGTCTGAGTTCAGAGCGAGCACATCCACTGTACTGGGGCCTGTATGCAGGTCTGAGTTCAGAGCGAGTACATCCACTGTACTGGGGCCTGTATGCAGGTCTGAGTTCAGAGCGAGCACATTGACTCTACTGGGGCCTGTATGCAGGTCTGCGTTCAGAGCGAGCACATCCACTGTACTGGGGCCTGTATGCAGGTCTGAGTTCAGAGCGAGCACATCCACTGTACTGGGGCCTGTATGCAGGTCTGAGTTCAGAGAGAGTACATCCACTGTACTGGGGCCTGTATGCAGGTCTGAGTTCAGAGCGAGCACATTGACTCTACTGGGGCCTGTATGCAGGTCTGCGTTCAGAGCGAGCACATCCACTGTACTGGGGCCTGTATGCAGGTCTGAGTTCAGAGCGAGCACATCGACAAAAAAGACTGGACTGCTGCTCAGTGGTCCAAAGTTATGTTCTCTGATGAAAGTGCATTTTGCATTTCTTTTGGAAATCAAGGTCCCAGAGTCTGGAAGAAAGAGAGGAGAGGCACAGAATCCATGTTGTTTGAAGTCCAGTGTAAAGTTTCCACAGTCAGTGATGGTTTGGGGTGCCATGTCATCTGCTGGTTTTGGTCCACTGTGTTTTCTGATGTCCAAGGTCAACGCAGCCGTCTACTAGGAAGTTTTAGAGCACTTCATGCTTCTTGCTGCTGACCAACTTTATGCAGATTTCATTTTCCAACAGGACTTGTCACCTGCACACAGTGCCAAAGCTACCAGTACCTGGTTTAAGGACCATGGCATCCCTGTTCTTAATTGGCCAGCAAACTGGCCTGACCTTAACTGAGAAGCATCACCTGGACAGTCTACAGTTTGTCTCTAGAGAAGCATCACCTGGACAGTCTACAGTTTGTCTCTAGAGAAGCATCAGTTGGACAGTCTACAGCCTGTATCTAGAGAAGCATTAGCTGGACAGTCTACAGCCTGTATCTAGAGAAGCATTAGCTGGACAGTCTACAGCCTGTCTCAGAGAAGCATCAGCTGGACAGTCTACAGTCTGTCTCTAGAGAAGCATCAGCTGGACAGTCTACAGTCTGTATCTAGAGAAGCATCGGCTGGACAGTCTACAGTCTGTCTCTAGAGAAGCATCAGCTGGACAGTCTACAGTCTGTCTCTAGAGAAGCATTAGCTGGACAGTCTACAGTCTGTCTCTCTAGAGAAGCTTCAGCTGGACAGTCTACAGTCTGTCTCTAGAGAAGCATCAGCTGGACAGTCTACAGTCTGTCTCTAGAGAAGCATCAGCTGGACAGTCTTCAGTCTGTCTCTAGACAAGCATTAGCTGGACAGTCTACAGCCTGTCTCAGAGAAGCATCAACTGGACAGTCTACAGTCTCTCTAGACAAGCATTAGCTGGACAGTCTACAGTCTGTCTCTAGAGAAGCATCAGCTGGACAGTCTACAGTTTGTCTCTAGAGAAGCATCAGCTGGACAGTCTACAGTCTGTCTCTGGTGAAGCATTCACCTGGACAGTCTACAGTCTGCTCGTGTTCATGTGACTGCTGGATAGTTTCCACGTGAGATGATTGACTGCTGCCTGATGACATCAGTCCAGGATCTGATGCTATTGGTCCAGGTGTTCTCCACATCTGTGTCCATGGTGTTGGTAGGTTTAACGTTTGCCGTGGTCAGGGACATGCTTTGGCTGAAACTCTTATCTCGTCTTTGGGTTTGGATCATAAAGAAATGTCTTTGAGTCTTGCATGAAGTTCTCTGGCAGTACATTGTATTGGCCATGTTTGTGAAGAACATCTGTCCATTTCTGTCAGGTTGTCCTGAGTATTCCTTTACCTGTTTACCTGCTAGTCCCACAATGCTTTGCTCCTGTCTGAGAATTTTGAGGTCTGTTTATAGTTCAAATCTGTTTTTTTATGCTGGTTTGGGGGAATGTAAGCCTCTCTGATTGGTTCAGCAGACATCTGTTGGATATCAGCCTGTCTGATTGGTTTAGCAGACATCTGTGGGATATCAGCCTGTCTGATTGGTTCAGCAGACATCTGTGGGATATCAGCCTGTCTGATTGGTTCAGCAGACATCTGTGGGATATCAGCCTGTCTGATTGGTTCAGCAGACATCTGTGGGATATCAGCCTGTCTGATTGGTTCAGCAGACATCTGTGGGATATCAGCCTGTCTGATTGGTTCAGCAGACATCTGTGGGATATCAGCCTCTCTCATTGGTTCAGCAGACATCTGTTGGATATCAGCCTCTCTGATTGGTTTTCACCAGGCCTATGTGTTTGTCCTCTTCCTCCACAGATTGCAACACTGAGAGGTCATGTCCCAGGACCTCCTCTCCTAGTCAGTCCACCTCACACACCCTGTCCTCGTCCAGGTCTCTGCGGAGACAGTCAAAGTCAGCGGTAAGAGACACACCTACACACACACACACACACACACCTACACACACACACACACACACACACACACACACACCTACACACACACACCTACACACACACACCTACACACACACACACACACACACACACACACACACCTACACACGCACCACACACACACCCCAAACACACACACACACACACCTTGTCACATGAGTTTGGCCTTTCTAACAGATGCTGGTACCCAGTCAATACAAATGGACAATTTGCTCATAAATGGTTAACTTTTCCATATGTCCTGATTGGTCCGTTTGCCTGTCAGTCAGTTATGGATATGTGTTCTGCCCAACTAGGAGATGGCAGAGAACGGTGGGGTCCTGGTCAGGGTTCGCTTCCCATTCAAGCAGAACAACGAGGATGAGCTGACCTTGAACAAGGGCGACCTGATCACCGTGTTCCGCCAGGAGGAGGGCGGCTGGTGGGAGGGCACGCTGAACGGCAAGACTGGCTGGTTCCCTAGCAACTACGTCCGTGATGTCAAGCCGTGTGGTGAGTGGGGGCCGGTCTGTGATGGGGCCGTCTGTGGTGGGGGGCCGGTCTGTGGTGGGGGCCGGTCTGTGGTGGGGGGCCGTCTCTGGTGGGGGCCGGTCTGTGGTGGGGGCCGGTCTGTGGTGGGGGCCGGTCTGTGGTGTGGGCCGGTCTGTGGTGGGGGCCGGTCTGTGGTGGGGGTCGGTCTGTGATGGGGCCGGTCTGTGGTGGGGGCCGGTCTGTGGTGGGGGCCGGTCTGTGGTGGGGGCCGGTCTGTGGTGGGGGCCGGTCTGTGGTGGGGGCCGGTCTGTGGTGGGGGCCGGTCTGTGGTGGGGGCCGGTCTGTGGTTGGGGGCCGGTCTGTGGTTGGGGCCGGTCTGTGGTTGGGGGCCGGCCTGTGGTTGGGGGCCGGTCTGTGGTTGGGGCCGGTCTGTGGTTGGGGGCCGGTCTGTGGTGGGGGCCGGTCTGTGGTTGGGGCCGGTCTGTGGTTGGGGGCCGGTCTGTGGTTGGGGGCCGGTCTGTGGTTGGGGGCCGGTCTGTGGTGGGGGGCCGGTCTGTGGTGGGGGGCCGGTCTGTGGTGGGGGCCGGTCTGTGGTGGTGTAGGAATGTCCTTTAACCCAGGTCTTCATTCTTGACGTCTGCAGATAAACCTGTGTCTCCAAAAGCTTCTCAGCTGACCAAGAACTACTACAGTGTGGTGAGTGGGTCCTCTCTCTGTTGAAAGTCCTCAGGGACCCATCTGGAGCTTGACTCTGGTTGCAAGTAGAAGTCTGCCTTTCTGGGACTAACCAGGATGTGGGTCTCTTTCAGGTGGTGCAGGACATCTTGGAATTTGAGCGTGAATTTGTGAAGGAGCTGCAGACTGTTTTGGGCTGTTATCTACGACCTCTACAGTCCAGTGACAAGTAAGATCCAAGAGGAACCGGGTCTATATTGATGCAGTATTTTAAATCAGCTTAAAATCCTGTTCACTAGGACACCAGCAAGTTGTCTGTTCTAGTCATTATAACAGTTTGTGTTCTGTCATCTGTGTTGTTACAGACTGACCAGCAGGTTGTCTGTTCTAGTCATTATAACAGTGTGTGTTCTGCCATCTGTGTTGTTACAGACTGAGCAGTTCAGACACCAGCATGTTGACTGGTAATCTGGAGAACATTCTCACCTTCCAACTGGGTCTGGTTTTGGCTCTGGAGGAATGTACCAAGTAAGTCTGTCTGACTGTCTACATGTCTGTTTGTCTTTCAGTCTTTCTGTCTACATGTCTGTCTATATGTCTGTCTGTCTGTCCTACATGTCTGTCTTTCAGTCTACACGTCTGTCTGTCTGTCTGTTAGTCTACATGTATGTCTGTATGTCTGTCTACATGTCTGTCTTTCAGTCTACATGTCTGTTGGTTTACATGACAGACACAACACAACCTGGCTGCCAGCCTAGTTGGTACATGTTCTACATGTTCTACATGGTACTGTGAAACTAGAACCTGAACAGCCATGGGTGCCAACAGAGTGACCTTGCATTTCAGACCTACTAGCAAGGTGCTGCTCTGGGTCAGAGGTCATGCACAGCCGGACCATGTGGAAGGAGGCGTGGCCTCTTGTAACCCTAAGGGCTTTACCAGTTACCTCTGAGTTTTTACAATCTATTTGAAGGGAATGTGATCTGTGGATTCTAACCTGTAATGTGTGTTTCAGGGTGCCAGAGAGCCAGCAGAGGGTGGCCGCCTGTTTCCTCAACCTGATTACACAGATTAGAACGCTGTATCTGTCCTACTGTTCCAGTCACCCTTCAGCTGTCTGCATACTCACTGACCACAGGTCAGTCCTTATGCCGTCGCTGTCCTTATGACGTCTCTTAATTTCATCTAGATTTCAGTCATACTTTGCTACGTTAGTAAGTCAACACATCAATCAGGATAATAATTTGGGTAAATCCACTTTTTGTTTTATTCAGTAGGCTATATCTGTGTATAGATTTTATTTTTGGCCACTAGGTGTCACTGGGGAAACGTAAAAGCTACAATGGACGGGTGTGTTTTTCGATGCACTGCAGAGATGTCAGAGGCAGAAGCGTTGTTGTCACACATAAGCAGACAGGAAGCTGCACAGGATATGGATCTATGTGTGGTTATGTTGTTTGACTTGTGTTGGAGGCAAAAGAGGCTCTTTTGATTTCACGCTTATTTCAAACTAATTTGCATGTTTCATGCTGTGGAAATGTTCTGCTCTTTCTTGCACGACCAAATGCATTCTCACCATATCTGTGGGTGTGTGTGTGTGGGTGTGTGTATGTGTGTGTGGGTGTCCTTGTATGGGTGTTTATGTATACATGTTTGTGTGTGTGTTGCAGTGAGGAGCTTGGTATCTTCATGGAGAGTCAGGGGGCCAGTCCTCCAGGCATCCTGACCCTGACCACCTCCCTGAGTAAACCCTTCATGAGGCTGGACAAATACCCTGTTCTGTTACAGGAGCTGGAGAGGCATGTGGAGGTACTGTCAGTCTCTAGAGGTCTGTGTTAGTCTTTAGAGGTACTGTCAGTCTCTAGAGGTCTGTGTTAGTCTTTAGAGGTACTGTCAGTCTCTAGAGGTCTGTGTTAGTCTTTAGAGGTACTGTCAGTCTCTAGAGGTCTGTGTTAGTCTTTAGAGGTACTGTCAGTCTCTAGAGGTCTGTGTTAGTCTTTAGAGGTACTGTCAGTCTCTAGAGGTCTGTGTTAGTCTCTAGAGGTACTGTCAGTCTCTAGAGGTCTGTGTTAGTCTTTAGAGGTCTGTGTCAGACTCTAGAGGGTTCATGTCCCTTTCAAACTTCTCAAAGATAGTTTGTGAACTTTTCCTGTTGAAAAATACAAGGAAGTAAGACATTTGAAGAGGAAACTGGATCTACATATTATTTAAAAATATATTATAATTTGAACTATTACTCCAATAACTGTTCTCAGTATAAGACCTTTAGTTGTATTCTGAATTCAACTTTGGTTGTTTGGTGTGTGAAGTGAAATAGTGAGAACATTGTGTAACTTGTCTCTTGCAGGAGGCACATCCAGACCACAGTGATATCCTAAAGGCCACAACATCCGTAAAGAGCTTGGTGGTGGGTATGGTTCCTCAGTGGTTCTTAATGTATCTCACTCTTTATTAAGAGCTTGGTGGTGGGTATGGTTCCTCAGTGGTTCTTAATGTATCTCACTCTTTATTAAGAGCTTGGTGATGGGTATGGTTCCTCAGTGGTTCTTAATGTATCTCACTCTTTATTAAGAGCTTGGTGGTGGGTATGGTTCCTCAGTGGTTCTTAATGTATCTCACTCTTTATTAAGAGCTTGGTGATGGGTATGGTTCCTCAGTGGTTCTTAATGTATCTCACTCTTTATTAAGAGCTTGGTGGTGGGTATGGTTCCTCAGTGGTTCTTAATGTATCTCACTCTTTATTAAGAGCTTGGTGGTGGGTATGGTTCCTCAGTGGTTCTTAATGTATCTCACTCTTTATTAAGAGCTTGGTGGTGGGTATGGTTCCTCAGTGGTTCTTAATGTATCTCACTCTTTATTAAGAGCTTGGTGGTGGGTATGGTTCCTCAGTGGTTCTTAATGTATCTCACTCTTTATTAAGAGCTTGGTGGTGGGTATGGTTCCTCAGTGGTTCTTAATGTATCTCACTCTTTATTAAGAGCTTGGTGGTGGGTATGGTTCCTCAGTGGTTCTTAATGTATCTCACTCTTTATTAAGAGCTTGGTGGTGGGTATGGTTCCTCAGTGGTTAAACCAGCAGGTTTAGGTGTATATTTCAGAGTGGTACATTCAATGTGCTTTTTAGTAGCCGTTATATTTAGCATCGGTGTGTGTTTTGAAAGGATGTTTCCGCTGAGGGCTGGAGGGAAGGCTTGACTCACACACTTATACCATAATCTTTGGAGATGTTGAAGTCCCAAGGTGTGTGTGTGTGTGTGTGTGTGTGTGTGTGTGTGTGTGTGTGTGTGTGTGTGTGTGTGTGTGTGTGTGTGTGTGTGTGTGTGTGTGTGTGTGTGTGTGTGTGTGTGTGTGTGTGTGTGTGTGTGTGTGTGTGTGTGTGTGTGTGTGTGTGTGTGTGTGTGTGTGTGTGTGTGTGTGTGTGTGTGTGTGTGTGTGTGTGTGTGTGTGTGTGTGTGTGTGTGTGTGTGTGTGTGTGTGTGTGTGTGTGTGTGTGTGTGTGTGTGTGTGTGTGTGTGTGTGTGTGTGTGTGTGTGTGTGTGTGTGTGTGTGTGTGTGTGTGCTGAGCTCCCTAAAGGTTAACCTATGCATGTGAGCCCATCACCTTTTTCCACATATGTTCCTTCTCTTAGATAGACGGTTGAAATAGAGAGTTGGTTTGTGTGCTGTGTCTCTGACCGGGGGAATACCCACCTGCCTCCCTGTTAGCTCTAGTGTGTTCTCACCTTTCACTGAGGAGCTCTTCTTCTATGCCGGCACAGAATTGTCATGTCATAGAAACATTTCCATTACAGAGGATTCTCGCTTTGCACTTCTGGAATTGATGACCAAGTCAGGTTTAGAGTTTGTGTATCATGATGTCATTTCCACGACACCCACTAGCGTTGGTAAACTCCAGTTTGACCCGTTCAGTAATCCTCGGTTCTGCCTCGTTGCAGACCCAGTGTCAGGATCTGCGGAGGCGTAAGGTCCTGGAGATCCAGATCCTGTCGGAGCCTGTGCGAGGCTGGGAGGGCGAGAGCATCAAGTCTCTGGGTCACGTGACCTACATGTCCCAGGTCCACATGCAGACCGGGTCCAATGAGGTAATGGGTTTCCATGGTTACCTACCCAGAGCCTATTTGGCATTTATCCGCTCTTGTTGCGTTTCAGGACTTGGGAAACGTATGCCGGTGTTCTGTGTGCGTGCACAAACAACAACCCAGAAACAGTTACACCACGAGAAGTTAAAAATATAGATGTATTTATAAAAGCACACGTATTTAGCAGCATGTAGGTGTACGATGATTGTGCAACAAAAATAACTTGGAAAATGAACTAGCCTTGTTACTCTGTTTGCTTGACAACCGTAAAGCTTTATCGTTCGCTAAGTCACACTCTGATTAATTTTCTACCTTGACTAAATGTATAATTTCCACATTATTTGGAGCAGACAAAATAGTTTCCATCCAACACAGAAGCTTCTGCCAGTCACCCACATTAGGTTTATGCTAATGAGATATCTGAATGAATTATGAATCAGAAATCCCAAACCCAGCCAAATGTGGAGATGGCAGATGTCCTATGGTATTGTTTCTGTTTAGGGGTCATAGATGTGGAGCTGAGGCTGAAAGGAACAGAACAAATATATCCTCTTCCGTTTTTTAAAAGATTAAACCAAATATTCCTGGGTTTCTTTCCGTTTTTGGTTTGTTGTGTAATTTGTTGCAATTTCTGACACCAAGACAGTCCATGTCCCAAGTTCTCAGACAACTATGTGAAAACTTTGTCAAAATGTGTATCTCTATATGTCTGTATGTGTTTAATATTCCTGTCAGAATGTATATCTCTATATGTCTGTATGTGTTTAATATTCCTGTCAGAATGTATATCTCTATATGTCTGTATGTGTTTAATATTCCTGTCAGAATGTGTATCTCTATATGTGTTTAATATTCCTGTCAGAATGTGTATCTCTATATCTCTGTATGTGTTTTAATACTTGTGTTCTCCATAGGACAAAGAGGAGCGTTACCTCATGATGTTCCCCACGGTGCTGGTCATGCTGTCAGCTAGTCCACGAATGAGTGGTTTCATCTACCAGGTGAGAAACGAGGACTTTCTGAGTGTGTGTCCCACACCTTGTCATCCAGTCCATGGCGTCACCCCCCTCTCATCTTGTCTCTGTGTCCCCAGGGAAGGCTGCCCCTGTCTGGCTGTTCTGTATCCAGGCTGACTGAGGACCCAGACAGCGACCACTACGCTTTTGAGATCACAGGTAGAGGGAGCTGCTTCTAAACACTCACGTGTGGTGTTTGGCACGTGTGGTGTTTGGCACGTGTGGTGTTTGGCACGTGTGGTGGTTGGCACGTGTGGTGGTTGGCACGTGTGGTGGTTGGCACGTGTGGTGGTTGGCACGTGTGGTGTTTGGCACGTGTGGTGTTTGGCACGTGTGGTGTTTGGCACGTGTGGTGTTTGGCACGTGTGGTGTTTGGCACGTGTGGTGTTTGGCACGTGTGGTGTTTGGCAGTGTTTTGCAGCAGAACACATGAGAACTGCGCATGAAAGCTTTTGTTTCCACTGTGCAAATAATGACTTCTTAATTTTGTCATTTTCTATCAATTAACAAAGATCAGTTAGAATCTAACGTAGAATTGCCTTCATCGTCCTGAGGTGGTTCCAGTCTCTCAAGCTATGTGACGATTGGCTTGATGAGTTGTGCTGTTCGTTATGGCATCAGAAGTCACATGTGTAATAACTAGCCATGGATATTAAAAGCATGTGCACTTAAACCATGGGAGTACTCGTTTTAGGTTTAATAACTATTTGTGTACATTTGCACATCTATATTTTTTGTCTCATGTGCCATTGGAATGGTTGCATTGTGGAGCTGTTCTATGCTTCAAAGCGATTATCCAATTCCACATGTTACATTTTATCTTGTTTGTTTTGTGGTCATTTTGACTATGTTTTCTGGTTGCCATGATGACGTTTTACATCTGTTGGGAATTGGAGGCTGTCATGCTGAGTGTTTATGATGCCAGACATGTGGGCTTTATGAAACTGCTAACTGGGTTACCCTCACCTACCCAGGTGAAACACCAACATTCAACCTACTGTGTGTGTGTGTGTGTGTGTGTGTGTCTGTGTGTGTGTGTGTGTGTGTGTGTGTGTGTGTGCAGGTGGGATGATGGATCGCATCTCAATATTCTGCAGTAACCCTCAGGATCTACAGGGCTGGCTGGACCATCTCCACTCCTACACCAAAGGACTGAGTCCTAGTGGCTCCATCATCAGGGTAAAGACATCACACAAGTTCTGTTTCTACTTCCTCTACCTAAAATGAGTTGTGTGTAGAGAAGGTTCCTTGTTCAAAATGTTGTTTTAGCCAGAATGCACCATGTACCTCACCCATGCTTTATTGGTATGTTTCCACGGCGATGGTCTGTGTAGAACGAGGGTGGGAAGACTGTCAGTGTGGCGGGTACCCCAAGTCACCAGCCCCTTGTGCCCAGCTTCAGCACCCCTGGCCAGTCCAACCGGGGACCCTTGGAGCCCCTGAAGACCTCAAAGCCCTGGTCCCTCAGTTGCCTGCGTCCTGCACCTCCCCTCAAGCCATCAGCAGCCCTGGGTTATAAAGAGGTGAGTGTGTGTGTGTCTGTGTCTGTGTCTGTGTCTGTGTGTGTGTGTCTGTGTGTGTCTGTCTGTGTGTGTGTGTCTGTGTGTGTGTGTGTGTGTGTGTGTGTGTGTGTGTGTGTGTGTGTGTGTCTGTGTGTGTGTAGGGCACAAACCCTGCAGATCCTGCTAATCAAGGTCTTGACGATTGGTGGTATTCATATATGATAGCAAAAAGCGCAGCATTTATGCTATCAAAAGCCTTTAAGTTCCTGCAATGCTTTGGCTGAATATATTGGTTTTCCTCAACATCTAGCACTTGATGGGACCATGGAAAGTCCATTTAGATTCAGGTATGCTAGCGTGGGCTGAGAGGTTAGCAGAGACAACGACAAGGTTCTGGAACCCGGAAGGTTCTGGAATGACGGTGAACAAAAACCCGGGTTTCGTTAGTGAATGTGTTAATTCCAGTAAAGTTTCTGTCTGCACGTCAAGTCAACCTGGGGTTTTTGGAACATATTTCTTCACCTGTTAGTTCACAGGGTTCTTCACGGTTTCATAAGTTGGGCTCTCCTGGAAAAATAAAATGTTTTGTTGATTAAGTAAAAGAGAAGCTCATCTGCTTCAGTGTCTGTTTTATTTTGCCCATTCTGGTGTGACTTTTTGGTGGCAGTACTGTTCTTTAGGCCGTTTTACTGTTTAACACAATTTGGAAGGACCTCTATTACAGCTGTTTAAAACGACAAACTAAATTACTGTAATTACACATAGAGGTTTCAACGTCTTAAAAGTCTGCTAGTGCTGGCTAGTCCTAGCTCACGTTATATTTCTTTGATAAATCATTTGTGTATATATATTTATATATATTATATGTGTATATATATAATGCTGTACTAATGTTGTCTATTGTTCACTATCCACATGTGTGTGTATATATAGATATGTGTGTATATATATATATAATGCTGTACTAATGTTGTCTATTGTTCACTATCCACATGTGTGTATATATAGATATGTGTGTATATATATATATAATGCTGTACTAATGTTGTCTATTGTTCACTATCCACATGTGTGTGTATATATAGATATGTGTGTATATATATATATAATGCTGTACTAATGTTGTCTATTGTTCACTATCCACATGTGTGTATATATAGATATGTGTATATATATTATGCTGTACTAATGTTGGCTTTTCACAATATTCTATGTATATTGTATATTTTGGCCTTACAAGCATGAATACATGATTTGATGAATATCAGCAAACAGGCGACATTGTATTTAGTGAGGGACTGGTCACATTGTATTTACATTGTATTTAGTGAGGGACTGGTCACATTGTATTTAGTGAGGGACTGGTCACATTGTATTTACATTGTATTTGGTGAGGGACTGGTCACATTGTATTTACATTGTATTTAGTGATGGACTGGTCACATTGTATTTACATTGTATTTAGTAAGGGACTGGTCACATTGTATTTACATTGTATTTAGTGAGGGACTGGTCACATTGTATTTACATTGTATTTAGTGAGGGACTGGTCACATTGTATTTACATTGTATTTAGTGAGGGACTGGTCACATTGTATTTACATTGTATTTAGTGAGGGACTGGTCACATTGTATTTACATTGTATTTAGTGAGGGACTGGTCACATTGTATTTACATTGTATTTAGTGAGGGACTGGTCACATTGTATTTACATTGTATTTAGTGAGGGACTGGTCATTGTATTTAGTGAGGGACTGGTCATTGTATTTACATTGTATTTAGTGAGGGACTGGTCACATTGTATTTACATTGTATTTAGTGAGGGACTGGTCACATTGTATTTACATTGTATTTAGTGAGGGACTGGTCACATTGTATTTACATTGTATTTAGTGAGGGACTGGTCACATTGTATTTACATTGTATTTAGTGAGGGACTGGTCACATTGTATTTACATTGTATTTAGTGAGGGACTGGTCACATTGTATTTACATTGTATTTAGTGAGGGACTGGTCACATTGTATTTACATTGTATTTAGTGAGGGACTGGTCACATTGTATTTACATTGTATTTAGTGAGGGACTGGTCACATTGTATTTACATTGTATTTAGTGAGGGACTGGTCACTTCTGACCCCAGGATGAAATCAGCTGCTGGGGTTTCTCAATGCATGAGTCCCAACCCCTTCTGTATTTGCCTCTGTCTGTGGAATCATCACTTTGTTTTCTTCAGACTACATGAGGGGGGGGGGGGCAGCATGTAACTGTTCACCGATCTGTTCACCAATCTCCCTCTTCAATCTTTTCTCACATCATATTTTTCTCATGCACATCTTTTTTTCTCTCCCCTCATCCTGGCTTCTGTAGAGGATGTCTTATATCTTAAAGGTAAGACTAGATCCATCTCTCTCTGTGGATGTATGTGCGTCTCTGTGCTAATGGGGCATGTCGTGACTTTCTCCTCTCATGTGAGCTTGTTGGTTTCCTGTGTTTGCTGAGGCCTTGTCTGTCTTCTGTCACCCCTCCCAACCCAGAGCTTCAACCTCTCATCTGTTTTCTAGGTATCACTAAGCTAATTCTAGATAACTGGTGCGCAGAAGTTCCACTACACCGATGCCACAAATGCCTCCATCATCTATTTATGCTGTTTCTTTAATCATGTTGAACTTGTTATAGGATTTTATTGAGGGGAAAAACGTACGTAGTATTTATGTCTTTCAGAGTGCTTTGCTGATTTGCTATATGTGCTATGTACTGTTTTGTGTTATTTGTTTAACAGTTGGCTCGATATTGTGAGCCCAAGCCATCTTGAACAGGATCTGGCCTCTCTGAGTTTTGGATTGATACATTTCAGAACCTATTTCACCACGCAGTCTGTCTTGGGTCAGTTTCAAACTGTACATGAAAGCAGTCAGATTTTACTAGCTCCAAGTGCCTCCTGGTGCCTCCTGGGTAATTGTCAGGATACTTCTCATGAAGGTGAGAACCTTTGAAGACATCTGCCAGGCTGGTAATGTTGGGCTGGACCAGCTTCATTGTGCCCTCCATAGAATCCCCGGTGGAGAGGATGCATATTGTGTTCCTGATTAAAACACATTTACCAAATCTAAATATTTAGCCACACTGATCATATTTAACGTAAAATAATTTGTAATGTGCACATATTTAAACCACAGAGCTAGTATGTAGCCGACGAAAATATTATTGTAATTTCCAAATAGGTGTATTGAGTACACATATATTAGCCTAGCAATGACAACAGAGGGGTGTATTGAGTATATAGTAGCCTAGCAATGACAACAGAGGGGTGTATTGAGTATATATTAGCCTAGCAATGACAACAGAGGGGTGTATTGAGTATATATTAGCCTAGCAATGACAACAGAGGGGTGTATTGAGTATATATTAGCCTAGCAATGACAACAGAGGGGTGTATTGAGTATATAGTAGCCTAGCAATGACAACAGAGGGGTGTATTGAGTATATAGTAGCCTAGCAATGACAACAGAGGGGTGTATTGAGTATATATTAGCCTAGCAATGACAACAGAGGGGTGTATTGAGTATATATTAGCCTAGCAATGACAACAGAGGGGTGTATTGAGTATATATTAGCCTAGCAATGACAACAGAGGGGTGTATTGAGTATATATTAGCCTAGCAATGACAACAGAGGGGTGTATTGAGTATATATTAGCCTAGCAATGACAACAGAGGGATGCTTTTAGCACAAGTATATTGCAGGGAGATCAGTAAAACAGCAAAGGATTTTAAACAGTTATACAGTTATGTTTCCACACACCGTGGGATTTTATTTTTCATGGAACCGGGGCAGATTTGATTGACCTCAGATACTCTTTTTATGAGTACCACAGTATCAATACACAGTATTGGTCAGTTGTGTTGTGTACAGACATGTATCTCTTTGTATATATTTAATAAAACTTTTTAGACCGAATCTTCGAACCCTCGTCTGCCAGCATCTCTCTGCATCTCCCATAATGCCTTGGTGCTTTTATTGTCATGTATTTTTCTCTGCATATTTTCAGGACTTAGAAGGCGGCCGGATCACAGTTTAGATGTTAATAACTAAGCAGTTTGTCACATTTTATTTGGCCAATTTACAGGTTCAAAGATACAAGGCTTTACAAATCGAATTCAATCATGAGTTTTTTTAATACATTTGTTTCCGTTGTCATGGTAAATGGGATTCATTGTAATTATTATTGACCACAGAGGTAGCCAGGGTGAGACAAAGTTACACTAACAACAAAATTACATTAAAGCACGTGTAGTTTTAGAAAATGAATACTTACGTATGATTTTAGCTATTTTAGCTAACTCTGCCATTTAGATTTCCTTCTACATGCCTTAAGGAACATGACATATGTTTCTTTGGTGCCTTCTGCTTGTGCAACACATCAGAACGCATTTGTTTTGGTATCCAGGGGCGACGGGTCTTTGTCGGCATTTATTGGGATCTTTTTTCACGCTGGTTTGTAGGTGTGAGTCATCATCTTTCCTGTGATGCTGCATTGTCTTCCTAACTGTTGTGTGTCATTTCTGTAGGACTCCAGTAAAAGCCCGGGGCCCATAAAAAAGTTCCTCCCAAAACGCAGACCAGAAAGGAAACCTTCCGACGACGAGTTCCTTCTGCGGAAAAGTATGTTTGAGTGTTGCACTACAGGATATGATACATAACAGTCTCTACCAGGGACCTAGTCTAACCAGTGACCAACTCTCTTTAACGCTTTGTGGAATTGTCTTTATGTAGCTGAAACATATGGTTCATACTGGTTATTTTAACTAGCCCATTCACCATGCTGTCTGGTTAAATACTGGTTATTTTAACTAGCCCATTCACCATGCTGTCTGGTTAAATACTGGTTATTTTAACTAACCCATTCACCATGCTGTCTGGTTAAATACTGGTTATTTTAACTAGCCCATTCACCATGCTGTCTGGTTAAATACTGGTTATTTTAACTAGCTCATTCACTATGCTGTCTGGTTAAATACTGGTTATTTTAACTAGCCCATTCACCATGCTGTCTGGTTAAATACTGGTTATTTTAACTAGCCCATTCACCCAGTGATGTTCTGGTCGGTTTGAGCTAGGCCCAGTGATGTTCTGGTGGGTTTGAGCTTGGCCCAGTGATGTTCTGTCTGGGTTTGAAATACTGGTTATTTTAACTAGCCTGAGCTTGGCCCAGTGATGTTCTGGATGGGATGTTATATAATATAATACATGTTATCTAATATAATACACGTTATTATATATAATACATGTTATGTAATATAATACATGTTATCTAATATAATACATGTTATTATATATAATACATGTTATATAATATAATACATGTTATATAATATAATACATGTTATCTAATCTAATACATGTTATCTAATATATGTTATATAATATAATACATGTTATCTAATCTAATACATGTTATCTAATCTAATACATGTTATATAATATATGTAATATGTTATATAATATATATATATTTTATATAATATAGAACCACCTGTGTTTTATGATTGACAATACACAGCTGCTTGGATATAATATATTCTGAATATGTTATCCTACTGTACATCCAGACCATACAGGTTATATAATATGGGAGGTGTATATATATAATACATGTTATCTAATATAATAGCATGTCATGTAATATAATACATCTTATATAATATAATACATCTTATATAATATAGCATATCTGGGGATGTTATCATATGTATCTAATCTGAACATGTTATCTAATAGGATCTGATATATAATATAATAGCACATGTTCTGGGGATGTTAATCTAGCACATCTGGGGGAGTGTTAACATATCTAGCACATCTGGGGAGTGTTAACATATAACATCTGGGGGAGTGTAATATGTTACATCTGGGGATATAACATATGTAGCACATCTGGGGGAGTGTTGCGCACATCTGGGGAGTGTTAACAGTATGTAGCACATCTGGGGAGTGTTAACATATGAGCACATCTGTACAGGTTAACATATGTGAGCACATCTGGGGAGTGTTAACATATGTAGCACATCTGGGGAGTGTTAACATATGTAGCACATCTGGGGAGTGTTAACATATGTAGCACATCTGGGGGAGTGTTAACATATGTAGCACATCTGGGGGAGTGTAAACGTATGTAGCACATCTGGGGGAGTGTAAACGTATGTAGCACATCTGGGGGAGTGTTAACATATGTAGCACATCTGGGGAGTGTTAACATATGTAGCACATCTGGGGAGTGTTAACATATGTAGCACATCTGGGGGAGTGTTAACATATGTAGCACATCTGGGGGAGTGTTAACATATGTAGCACATCTGGGGGAGTGTTAACATATGTAGCACATCTGGGGGAGTGTTAACATATGTAGCACATCTGGGGGAGTGTTAACATATGTAGCACATCTGGGGGAGTGTTAACATATGTAGCACATCTGGGGGAGTGTTAACATATGTAGCACATCTGGGGTGTTAACATGTCTGGGGAAACATATGTAGCACATCTGGGGAGTGTTAGCACATCTGGGGAGTGTTAACATATGTAGCACATCTGGGGGAGTGTTAACATATGTAGCACGTCTGGGGGAGTGTTAACATATGTAGCACGTCTGGGGGAGTGTTAACATATGTAGCACGTCTGGGGGAGTGTTAACATATGTAGCACGTCTGGGGGAGTGTTAACATATGTAGCACGTCTGGGGGAGTGTTAACATATGTAGCACGTCTGGGGGAGTGTTAACATATGTAGCACGTCTGGGGGAGTGTTAACATATGTAGCACATCTGGGGGTGTAGCAGGAGGTGCTGTGTGTAACGTGTGTAGCACATCTGGGGGTGTAGCAGGAGGTGCTGTGTGTAACATATGTAGCACATCTGGGGGTGTAGCAGGAGGTGCTGTGTGTAACGTGTGTAGCACATCTGGGGGTGGAGCAGGAGGTGCTGTGTGTAACGTGTGTAGCACATCTGGGGGTGGAGCAGGAGGTGCTGTGTGTAGCACTCTTTTAATACATCACAATTGTCTCTTTACAGCGGGGCGGAAAAACAGTACTCCTCAGGTCCTGCTACCGGAGGAGGAGAAAATCATTGTGGAAGAGATCAAGAGCAACGGCCAGACCATAATTGAGGAAAAGTATGATTGATAAAATATATTTACTTATCCTTTACTGCGTTGTTACATCATATCCAAGGTTTGGGTTAAAGTTAGCTACACCATATCCAAGGTTTGGGTTAAAGTTAGCTACATCATACCCAAGGTTTGGGTTGAAGTTAGCTACACCATATCCAAGGTTTGGGTTGATGTTAGCTACATCATACCCACGGTTTGGGTTAAAGTTAGCTACTTTTATTAAAACATCACCCAGACAATTTAATGTTTTGGGGTCTGCCTGACCTCTGCAGTGTATAGGCTCACACACGCAGCGAAACCGACTAAAGAAAAAAAAGTGAACTGAAAAGAATAATGTGTTGTCTGTTTGACTGATGGACTGCCACGTTCAAATCCCAAATATTGAATATTTCTTCCTTTTCTTAATTACAGGAGTCTGGTTGATGCGGTTTATGCATTAAAGGATGAGGTCCATGAGTTAAAGAAGGTAAAATTTAGAAACATGATCTGAGTGGTTAAACAACACATAATAAAACCCATTCCTGTGCTGTGTGATAATGAACGTGTGTGTTTGTCTTGTCAGGAGAATAAGTGGATGAAGCAATGTCTGGGGGAAGAGCAGAAGTCTCGTAAGGAGCTGGAGAAAGTGGTCAGGAAGCTGGCGAAACAGAAGAACGAGTATGTCTGGGAAGATGGAGGGCAGTGAACAACGTTCAATTGTGTGTGTGTGTGTGTGTGTGTGTAACATGCGTGTGCGAGCGAGCGGTGAGCAGCTGTGCATGTGTGTGTCCATGTTTTAGTAACGCAGGAGAGTTGAATTGTGATGACGGGTTCAGTATGTCATCTGTCATACCGATCTATGCCTGGGGGAAGATTTTAAGGACGGACCTGTGGGTCATCCTGATTGGGTTGTACTCCATCACCCTGAAAAGCTGAGACCAATGAGAGGGGATTAACCAAGAGCAGAAATTCTGATTGGTTGTCTCTCATCTGCTGGCACTTTGATTGGTCGACTCAGATTCAACTATTTTGGACAAACATTCTAGTATTCGAAGTGTCACCAGCTGAATCTGGAGTGACATGTATCCAGTAGGAAATTGAATAGGAGCAAGAAGCCATTTTTACGTTTGTTAGGTGTTATTTTGCCTGCACGTGTTTATATCAGAGTGACTCCCTCAGTCCGATCTAGGGGTTGTCTTATCCACTCTATGCCTGTTACAGCTTTTTTTTTAATGATTTGTCTGTTTTGGTCTTGAGATTGAGTGGGTTCTGCATTGAACTGTGGTGGAAATGCTTAGCGTTTGATCATTTCACATTCTAGACGTGAGACTCAAGCTATTTCAGTGGTCTTAAAGCTTGAGCTTTTAATTTCAGATAGGTTAAACCTATACGTGTACTATATATCAAACTGTTATAAATCATGCAAATCTGTTGTTTTAAACATGCTGTTTTTAATGTTAACTAACATGGTCCTTGACTTGAGCCTTTCAGTCTGCATGGATGTACAGTCTATGATATTATTATATGTTAGACATGAGATAATATATACTCCCACCTAGTCCAACGCTATCAGGGATATATATTGTATTTTAACAGAACAGATATATTACAGTGTATCATGTATGAAATACACACATTAAGCTAATGACAATGATGTTGAGTTTCTTACTGAAATTATATAAAAAAACATGTACTAATAAAACCTAGCTTTCCTTTTTTTGTTGAAGTGCGTGTGTGCGTGTGTGTGCGTGTGTGTGCGTGCGTGTGTGCGTGCGTGTGTGCGTGCGTGTGTGCGTGCGGGTGTGCGTGTGTGTGCGTGCGTGTCCGGGAATATACCGATGAGACAAATATTATGACCACTCACAGTTAAACTGAATAACATTGATAGCCTCCTGATAAGGGTTCATGTTAAGGTCTAGATACATTAGATACTTAGCAACAATCATTTAATCCATAAAACAGGAGAACGGGGGCAGGAGAACAGGGGCAGGAGAACAGGAGAACGGGGCAGGAGAACAGTGGCAGGACTAAAGACTTTGACATGGGCCTGATTGTTATAACTCCAGCAGGCCACAGATATGCATGTGTCTGCTCAAACGGTCAGAAACAGACTCCATGAGGGCCCAACGTCCACAGGTGGGGGTTGTGCTTCCAGCCCAACACTGTACAGGACGTTTGGCATTTGCCAGAAAACACCAAGATTGGCAAATTCGGCACACCTGTGCTCTGATGAAAGCAGGTTCACCCTGAGCACATGTGACAGAATCTGGAGACGCCCTGGAGAACGTTCTGCTGCCTGCAACATCCTCCAGCATGACCGGTTTGGCGGTGGGTCAGTAATGGTGTGGGGTGGCATTTCTTTAGGGAAACAAACGTCCTGCGTGTCACCTGAACATACGCTCTAAAGCAGGGCTGCTCAAACCTGTTCCTGGAGAGTTTACATCCTGTACATTCTCTCAAACTTCATTTTACGAGTTAATCACACCTGGTTATAATAATGAGCTGGATAAAAAGCTACGTAGGGTTAATCACACCTGGTTATAATAATGAGCTGGATAAAAAGCTACGAGTTAATCACACCTGGTTATAATAATGAGCTGGATAAAAAAGCTGTTAATCAAATAATAATGAGCTGGATAAAAAGCTACGAGTTAATCACACCTGGTTATAATAATGAGCTGGATAAAAATCTACGTAGGGTTAATCACACCTGGTTATAATAATGAGCTGGATAAAAAGCTACGAGTTAATCACACCTGGTTATAATAATGAGCTGGATAAAAAGCTACGAGTTAATCACACCTGGTTATAATAATGAGCTGGATAAAAAGCTACGAGTTAATCACACCTGGTTATAATAATGAGCTGGATAAAAAGCTACGAGTTAATCACACCTGGTTATAATAATGAGCTGGATAAAAAGCTACGAGGGTTAATCACACCTGGTTATAATAATGAGCTGGATAAAAAGCTACGAGTTAATCACACCTGGTTATAATAATGAGCTGGATAAAAGCTACGTAGGGTTAATCACACCTGGTTATAATAATGAGCTGGATAAAAAGCTACGAGTTAATCACACCTGGTTATAATAATGAGCTGGATAAAAATCTACGTAGGGTTAATCACACCTGGTTATAATAATGAGCTGGATAAAAAGCTACGAGTTAATCACACCTGGTTATAATAATGAGCTGGATAAAAAGCTACGTAGGGTTAATCACACCTGGTTATAATAATGAGCTGGATAAAAAGCTACGAGTTAATCACACCTGGTTATAATAATGAGCTGGATAAAAAGCTACATAGGGTTAATCACACCTGGTTATAATAATGAGCTGGATAAAAAGCTACGAGTTAATCATACCTGGTTATAATAATGAGCTGGATAAAAAGCTACGTAGGGTTAATCACACCTGGTTATAATAATGAGCTGGATAAAAAGCTACGAGTTAATCACACCTGGTTATAATAATGAGCTGGATAAAAGCTACGAGGGTTAATCACACCTGGTTATAATAATGAGCTGGATAAAAAGCTACGAGTTAATCACACCTGGTTATAATAATGAGCTGGATAAAAAGCTACGAATCACACCTGGTTATAATAATGAGCTTAATCACACCTGGTTATAATAATGAGCTGGATAAAAAGCTACGAGTTAATCACACCTGATAATAATGAGCTGGATAAAAAGCTACGTTAAATAATGAGCTGGATAAAAAGCAATCACACCTGGTTATAATAATGAGCTGGATAAAAGCTACGAGTTAATCACACCTGGTTATAATAATGAGCTGGATAAAAAGCTAATAGTTAATCACACCTGGTTATAATAATGAGCTGGATAAAAAGCTACGAGTTAATCACACCTGGTTATAATAATGAGCTGGATAAAAAGCTACGAGTTAATCACACCTGGTTATAATAATGAGCTGGATAAAAAGCTACGCACACCTGGTTATAAAATGGATAAAAGCTACGAGTTAATAACACCTGGTTATAATAATGAGCTGGATAAAAAGCTACGAGTTAATCACACCTGGTTATAATAATGAGCTGGATAAAAAGCTACGAGTTAATCACACCTGGTTATAATAATGAGCTGGATAAAAAGCTACGTAGGGTTAATCACACCTGGTTATAATAATGAGCTGGATAAAAAGCTACGAGTTAATCACACCTGGTTATAATAATGAGCTGGATAAAAAGCTACGTAGGGTTAATCACACCTGGTTATAATAATGAGCTGGATAAAAAGCTACGAGTTAATAACACCTGGTTATAATAATGAGCTGGATAAAAAGCTACGAGTTAATCACACCTGGTTATAATAATGAGCTGGATAAAAAGCTGGATGAAAAGCTACGAGTTAATCACACCTGGTTATAATAATGAGCTGGAAAAACAACTACGAGGGTTAATCACACCTGGTTATAATAATGAGCTGGATAAAAAGCTACGAGTTAATCACACCTGGTTATAATAATGAGCTGGATAAAAAGCTACGAGTTAATCACACCTGGTTATAATAATGAGCTGGATAAAAAGCTAATCACGAGAGCTGGATAAAAGCTTAATCACACCTGGTTATAATAATGAGCTGGATAAAAAGCTACGAGTTAATCACACCTGGTTATAATAATGAGCTGGATAAAAAGCTGGTTATAATAATGAGCTGGATAAAAAGCTACGAGTTAATCACACCTGGTTATAATAATGAGCTGGATAAAAGCTACGAGTTAATCACACCTGGTTATAATAATGAGCTGGATAAAAACTGGTTATAATAATGTAGGGTTAATCACACCTGGTTATAATAATGAGCTGGATAAAAAGCTACGAGTTAATCACACCTGGTTATAATAATGAGCTGGATAAAAAGCTACGTAGTTAATCACCTGGTTATAATAATGAGCTGGATAAAAAGCTGGATAAAAAGCTACGAGTTAATCACACCTGGTTATAATAATGAGCTGGATAAAAGCTACGAGTTAATCACACCTGGTTATAATAATGAGCTGGATAAAAAGCTACGAGCTGGATAAAAAGCTACAAGTTAATCACACCTGGTTATAATAATGAGCTGGATAAAAAGCTACGAGTTAATCACACCTGGTTATAATAATGAGCTTAAAAAGCTACGTCACACCTGGTTATAATAATGAGCTGGATAAAAAGCTACGAGTTAATAACACCTGGTTATAATAATGAGCTGGATAAAAAGCTACGTAGGGTTAATCACACCTGGTTATAATAATGAGCTGGATAAAAAGCTACGAGTTAATAACACCTGGTTATAATAATGAGCTGGATAAAAAGCTACGAGTTAATCACACCTGGTTATAATAATGAGCTGGATAAAAGCTACGAGTTAATCACACCTGGTTATAATAATGAGCTGGATAAAAAGCTACGAGTTAATCACACCTGGTTATAATAATGAGCTGGATAAAAAGCTACGAGTTAACAACACCTGGTTATAATAATGAGCTGGATAAAAAGCTAGGAGTTAATCACACCTGGTTATAATAATGAGCTGGATAAAAAGCTACGTAGGGTTAATCACACCTGGTTATAATAATGAGCTGGATAAAAAGCTAAGAGTTAATCACACCTGGTTATAATAATGAGCTGGATAAAAAGCTACGTAGGGTTAATCACACCTGGTTATAATAATGAGCTGGATAAAAAGCTACGAGTTAATCACACCTGGTTATAATAATGAGCTGGATAAAAAGCTACGAGTTAATCACACCTGAGGTTGGAGTGAGGACCTGCTTTTTGGGACCAGTCCTGTGCTAAAGCATCATTTCAACGTCATCTAATTGTTGGTTTATTTTCTTTCAAAGTGTCTTTAATTTCCGTAGCTTATGCGAGTATCTAGGATGGTATAGACTTGTCCTGCTCACATCTTGTGGGGGCGAACCACTCCACGTGCGGCATTTAAAACAGTTATTCAGTGGAAATATTGCTTGTTTTTTAGCGGTTGCATTTATTCACATTATGTTTTAAGTGCGCTCCTTGTTTGAATAATTTTTTTTTAATAATTAGTAAGTGTACATTAACTTATTTGTCAGACTTGATTCAGACTGGGGAAGTGTTTTACACTGAGCAATTCCACTACAGATACACAGAACAACCGTTAGTGACTGCCAATACATGTTCAGTGTTCACAGACCGGGGACTCTGTGGAATGAGTGAGTTCAGTTCAAATCCGGTAGATGCCACTTCACTGGTAGATGTTGTTCTAGATTTTCCATGCTGTTCTAGATGCCTCTCACTGCGTAGATGCGATGTGTTGGTAATGGGGCTTTTATAATTACTCACAATCTTGCTAATATCGACCTCTATGTACAAGTGCTCAGAAACATTACATTTGTGTTTACATCCACATATGTTTGTGTTCAGTCATTGCTATTGGCCTCAATAACCTACAAAAAACTGAATGCATACAACCAGTTTGCCTTTCCCCCAGATTCTGGCCAAATTTAATCATCTCCAGAAGCCTCTAAAACCCGACCAGCAGCCTCTAAAACCCGACCAGCAGCCTCGAAAACCCGACCAGCAGCCTTTAACACACGACCAGAAGCCTTTAAAACCCGACCAGCAGCCTCTAACACCCGACCAGAAGCCTTAAACACCCGACTAGAAGCCTCTAAAACACGACCAGCAGCCATTAACACCCGACCAGAAGCTTTTAACACACGACCAGAAGCCTTTAACACACGACCAGATGCTTTTAACACTCGACCAGCAGTAGAACCTCGCGGAGCACGTTGGAACTCGTTGCAGTTCCAGTTGAACCCAGTTTACAGGTGTGTACTGGGTCGAACTCTACTAGCTCCAGTTGAACACAGTTTACAGGTGTGTACTGGGTCGAACTCTACTAGCTCCAGTTGAACCCAGTTTACAGGTGTGTACTGGGTCGAACTCTACTAGCTCCAGTTGAACACAGTTTACAGGTGTGTACTGGGTCGAACTCTACTAGCTCCAGTTGAACACAGTTTCTAGGTGTGTACTGGGTCGAACTCTACTAGCTCCAGGATCTAATATGCGAGTCTGGTTTACATGATTTGCACAGATTTTTTTGTTGCTTGTGGTCAGCTCAGCGTTTGTGGTCTTGGAGGTCTTTTGTGCAAAACACCCGCAGAAGCATCACATGCGATGAAAGACCCCGAATCATTTTAAAGATGTCTCGATTCAAAAGGGCGGTTAGCAGTGTGACAGAGGAGTGTGGGGTTGAAATGCCCCACATTTGATATCAGACTGTGGTGACAAGCCAAAACCATAAATGTGATCTTAAGACTTACAGCAAGAGCCCACAGGAAGAGTTTGGTGGGCTTATATTTCAGATATAGCAATTAGCACAGAACCGTACATGCGTTAATTAAGCATGTTTATTTCTTATAAAAATAATAATTTATTTCGTGTCATTAAATAAATACAGTCTTTGACAAATTAAATATTGCCAATATTACCATACACAGTAATAAACATTGGTATTTAATATAGATAGTAAATTATCCAATCCACAGCGTTATGTTTCAGTTCCAGGGATTTCAAATCCTTTGTTTAGTTCTGTTTTGAATGGTTATTAGTTCTTTTCCACTTTAGCATTGTCCCATGGCTGGAGTTTTGCACACATGGTCTGTAGTCCCACATCACTCCATGTAATCAATTGAAGCACCTCAGTCCATCTCCTCTGTACTTTTGGCAATGTCTCTAGGTCTGACTTTTATTACAACTTGTATAATCCAAAGGTGGTAGCGTCCTGTTCATAGTTGACAAGTTCTGGGTCAGTAACCGACACAGAGAGCTGATCTCCTGGTTCTAGGCTGAAAACTCCTGATTGGAAGGCCGTGCATTTCTCTGGCTTCTCCTTGCTACCAATGCTGCAGTGTGCTGTCATCAGGGTCTCCCCTTCTCCTTTCGTCCCCTTCCTCATTTTCACTTGGTTGGCCAGAGGTTTTTTCGCGTCCCACTTGGCGAAGGTCACCTGGGAGTAGATGATGTAGTTCCCAGGCTGCTGCACCTCCAGCCAGCTGGATAAGTAGTATTTCACATTTCTTCTCACAGAGTGACTGATGTTCCACTCCAGGGATTTCGCTGTTGAACCAGACAAGTAAGTCATGCTTTTAGTTCAATTAAGTTTTTATAAGCCTTATCCAATTATCTGCAGTTATGTTAGTATTGTAAAAAACAAACAGAGAATACTTCGATAACTAACTGTGCTTACATTTAGATTCCTTCACAGTCATCCGTGCCATGGACACATCATCAGGCCTGTTCCCGATAAGATTGGCCACTGAAACATAGAACAGTCTTTACATCAGTCTAATGTCTCACAATATGGGGTTCTATGTGGACTGAAACATAGAACAGTCTTTAATGTCTCACAATATGGGGTTCTCTGTGGACTGAAACATAGAACAGTCTTTAATGTCTCACAATATGGGGTTCTCTGTGGACTGGAATGTAGCTTGGTCGTAACTAGCCAGTTATGTCCTTAGATCAGGCTAGCGATATTGGGATTTTCGTGAGTGCTTTTTTTGTTGACAACAAAGGAATGAACCCCAACCCTGAAGTAGATGACATACCTCTGCCTTCCCCTTGTAAGACCTGGAAAAGAGAGGGAGATTTTAAGGTGATTGTGAGTGAAATGTTTTTTTAATTCTCCAGAAGTTGTCTTCTGAAATGTCTTCATTTGTGTCTCAGCAATCTTAGCATACCTTTTCCATGACGTTCTTGTAGGTCTCTAAAAGCTTCTTACAGTCTACTAATGACCCGTTGTCTCTCTCACACTCATCCAGTCTCTTCAAGATGATTATGTCGTCCAGGTACTTATATGTGAGTTCCTGGTGATACTAAAACAGTAAGAAAAGACAGAAATAATGAAGACTATGTCCTATTACTTTATATTATTTAGGATGATTGTGGTTTCGTCTTTACATCAGGACACGTTCATGAAGCGTCTCAAGGCCAAATCACTGATATCATCAAATGTTCCTACATTTTGTTAAATGCGTTGAATATTTGTTCCATAGAGCGGCTTAAACTGTTTCAATGAAAAGGTTTAGTGTTGCTTGTGCTCGCTTTTTCAAACTGACGCTAAAAATATGTTCCTGCTTAGTAAACCACAGAAGTCTTTGATGAAGTTCTACGCAAGAGCCTATGGTAGTCAATGGGTGTTAATGTGAAACCTTAATATAGTAACAATAATAAGTTGACATATTAAACAGTACAAAGAAGAGCTCTAAATAATGCTAAAATTGTGAACATTGTGTTATTGCTCTTGTTGTATTTGAATTTAAAATGATTTGGTGAAAAGATAATCTAAATTCAAGACTTTTCTTGCGGCAGCTGAGTTATCACCATGGAAATGTCTTTCCATCAGAAATGCCCCACTTGTAATTGTTCCTTGTTTTAAATAAACACCAAATACACAACAATATGAAGGTGCTAAAGATGATTGAAATGTGAAATAAAAGCTAATAAGACTAAATTAAATTAAACAATGTTGGCAGTAATACAAAAGGGATCACTTTCAATTAAATCTTTACCAGCTTTTCACATCGCTCAGTTTTTTTAATCACCGCAGTTTTTAACCCCTGTGTTCAGGATCCTGGTTCTGGCCCTTAGTTCTGTCAGGTTCACCACCTTCATATGATTCTGCCATCACCTGGTTCTGGTCCTTAGTTCTGTCAGGTTCACCACCTTCATATGATTCTGCCATCACCTGGTTCTGGCCCTTAGTTCTGTCAGGTTCACCACCTTCATATGATTCTGCCATCACCTGGTTCTGGCCCTTAGTTCTGTCAGGTTCACCACCTTCATATGATTCTGCCATCACCTGGTTCTGGCCCTTAGTTCTGTCAGGTTCACCACCTTCATATGATTCTGCCATCACCTGGTTCTGGTCCTTAGTTCTGTCAGGTTCACCACCTTCATATGATTCTGCCATCACCTGGTTCTGGTCCTTAGTTCTGTCAGGTTCACCACCTTCATATGATTCTGTCATCTTTCCACCTCACCTATTTGCACAGATGTACTGATCTCTATGATGCTATTAATAATAAATAAAACAAATATTTAACCCTGATCTGTGGATAGTAGCGGACTTGTGGTAAAACTCTGTATGAAATCACACAACCTAATATATACTTCCTGCCACAGTTTAAAGTGTGTTGTTGTTAATATATACTTCCTGCCACAGTTTAAAGCGTGTTGTTGTTAATATATCCTACCTACCACAGTTTAAAACGTGTTGTTGTTAATATATACTTCTTGCCACAGTTTAAAGCGTGTTGTTGTTAATATATCCTACCTACCACAGTTTAAAACGTTCCAGAAACAGGTGCGTTAAATCTAAAAGTTTGATCCGTTTCACACAGGTGGTTTGTTCTTAATACTACAGAGAATTGGCTGCACCACAGCTTATTTCATGTTCTGATTGTACTTGGGGTAAATTGGTATGGCGTCTGGACTGTTCGGCTATCTGTAGATCCAGAAGAGATACTTTCCAACATTGACATAATGTAATAATTTGTGTAAAATACTGAAATAAAATCCCAAATAAATACACTTTAGTTCTACATTGTAACACAAAAATCTGTCACTTATTTAATGATAAAAACATTCTGTGGCCTTTTATCATGTCCCGTATTTTTTTTAATTTAATTGTAAAAAAAAAAAAAACTTAGTAAAGTTATACAAAGTTAGGTATTTTAATATTTTTCTCATGTGTTTTGTTCATAGCTACAATAAAACATGATATTCTAAAATAGTTTTTTCGTCCACACTCCTTGTTTACTATTTGCTACTAAGAAACATGCTACTCAAATGAAATAAAGCATATGTATATAAATGTGTGATCTTACCTTGTTCTCCATGTGATACAGGTAAATAAATCCTCCCAGTAGCAGGAGCATTTGGAGTACAACCATTCCAATTAGGAACCTGAGGAGAGCTCTGCTGTGTCCCGCTCTGTTTTTAATGGACCCCAGCCGTGGTGGGATTGGTGGAGGCATACTGCTGTGATAAGTATTTATCATGATGATGTGGAGAGAACCAGAGAGAAAAGACCAGAGGCGTCTGTCACACCACACATGTAACCCTCACTAGAGCCCCAGTGCTTCTGTCTCTGTCTGAGAGTCTGTCACAGCACACATGTAACCCTCACTAGAGCCCCAGTGCTTCTGTCTCTGTCTGAGAGTCTGTCACAGCACACATGTAACCCTCACTAGAGCCCCAGTGCTTCTGTCTCTGTCTGAGAGTCTGTCACAGCACACATGTAACCCTCACTAGAGCCCCAGTGCTTCTGTCTCTGTCTGAGAGTCTGTCACTGACTTTTAGGTTGGTCTGAGGTCACTTCCCAGAAGTGCTCACCTTTTATATGTACGTACTTGTTTCTGAGCGCTGCGTCTGTACGGTGAACTTCTGTGTTTGAGTTGTATGAATGTAAAACACCCCCTCACCTTTTGAATCTCCTGTCTAGTTTTGCCCAGGAACGATTCAAGACCGTTCCATTTCTCAGGTGGTCTCTCTACTTCTGGGTTAATCATATTCTATATTAAGCCGGTTTCTCTACTTCTGGGTTAATATCCTATATTAAACCGGTCTCTCTACTTCTGGGTTAAACATATCCTATATTAAACTGGTCTCTCTACTTCTGGGTTGAACATCATATCATATAAATTTGTGTTGATCATATATGAAATGCTTTTGAAAAGTCTCACAGAGATTTGTACTAATGTTGCAATCATGTCACAATCAACAAACGTGAAGATTAAAGGCTGTAAAAAATGCTCAGAATTCTTCTTGTTTTTGTGACCCTCCAAGGGTGGTGTTGAAACCAGGAATTAAATCCTGACGCAAACAAGTGCCATGCTCAAGGGCAGTTTGATTGATCTTATTAGCACTTCAATGTCTCGTATATATGGTCAAATAGTGAACTGCTTGTGAAGTCAATGTCCAGAAAAGATGGCTAAAAAACATAGTTGGCACAGAACAAACAGCTAGGATAGTGATAAGGCGTGAGAACTGTGAGAACTTGTGTTCATGTAAGGACACTCCCACTAGCTGATCATTTCCTATGATGTGGGTGGGTGACACAAGCAAAAATAGGACCATGTCTCACACACAAAATACCCTTATTGGCTCAAGTGTTTGTCATTGTGGAGGACTTCAATGTGATTCAAATGCATCAGTTTCTAATTTTATATTTAATTTTGAAAGACATCTTCAGAACTTCATCCAAAACATTAAAAAGGGAACTAACAAAGACGTCACATTTCAAACATGTATTAAAAAGTTAAGCAACAAGCGTGCATGTGAATACATTGGTGTCTCCCTACAGATGCAACCCAACACCTCCTCTAGCTGTCGTTTCACTCCTGGTGGAGGAGGATCACATACTCCTACATACAGAGTAGATTTAACCCAGTGACATTTGTGGGTTTTGAGTCGGAGAAGCAAGTTCTGACATCAGGAAAAGATGCAATAATTGATGAACGGTACAAATTCCAGATGATTGTAAAGCAGAATGTAATGAGAGTTGAACCTGTATATTTGGGTTATGCAGCCAGACTGACCCGGAGTACACAAATTATCCTTAGAATAGCCGATTACCATGATAGTAAATATGACATGCAACATGTTTAAGAACAGCCTCAATGATTCTCTGGTTTGGTCGAGTTCAAACATCACTGGGTCAGCACCTAAGATCTACGGTTTTACAAATGGTTCGAGCGTTAAAGGAGGGACTGTGTTTTCTGCAGCTACTGAGGTTTATGGAGGACACAGTGGACGTCTCAGATGAGTTCATTAAGTAATAACTGTTCAAA
>CM055729.1:28749549-28782049 GCA_029465975.1 Dallia pectoralis
GACTTAACGCATCACTCACATTCATGACTCAAACTCTCACTCACTCACTCGCTCCCCTACACACACACACACACACACACACACACACAAACACACACACACACACACACACACCACCTGTGGAGACAGAACTACACACGCCCTTCTATTTCTATTCCTTGGGTAGAGAGATGTGGAACTCCAAGCAAAGCTATGGTTAAAAAGGGTTTTTTCTAGTAAATGGAAAGATTCAAATAAAAACGCACTGGGTGAAGCAGTTTCTATAGAAACCACAGAATCAACATGTCCAATCAGCAGGATCCAGTGTACTGATCCCAGATCACACCACAGTACCTGGTAAGTTTACCATGTTTGGTTCCAGAACCGGTCAAATAGGAGGCCATTTTGGACAGTGAATTTTTCGAGCATGCTTTTATTCATTTTAGAAACACTTTTCAACTTTTCCCGTTATTTAATTCAACCCTGGCAACTGTAAAACACTATATTTAAAAGGGTAGCCTACCATTTCAGGAACCGTACTGGACTAATATTGTTGCATCTACCGGTAGTATTTAAATACCAGTTGGCAAGCAAACTAAACTAAACCCATAAATTCACAACTAAGCAATATATCCAAGTTAAGGCCAAGGCTTGGTTTGTGAATGAACAAACCACCAGGTTGAAGATGACGTGCAAATGAAAAGAGAACGGGAGATCCAGTGGATGTTGAGGTACTAAATCGAAAATACAATTATATTATATAATTATGTGCAATATATATATGGCGTCATACTGAACAAGGAAATTATTTTGACATGGCACACAACATCTATGCAGTTTCTATGTATGCTATGCGGTCATTTAAGGCTGTCCAAGATACCATAAACCTTGTCTCCACACTGCTGCAACGCCGATACGCATCAACAGAGTGCCTACTGTCTCTGTCCACTAGCGCCCCCTCTCACCTGGTTGTTGAATTGCATATATGACTGTTGAACGCGGTGCTAATATTGGCCTGGACAGAAGGCACGGACAGAAAGTCTCTCACCTGATTAAATGAGCTGTCTGGCTGTTGGAGTTCAGAGCCGAAGGGAAAAAGACTGCTTTACCCTCCGAATAATCTGAGTGCACAGCATTTCTATTTCATAAAGTATAGGTTTATTGGTAAATATGATCTACAATACGCACAATGAAAATATTCACATGTTAAAAATGTATTTAAAAACCCCAATTTGATTTAATGGTGTAGCAATGAACTAGTCCTTTACAAATAGTTAATATTACATTTATATATTTACAGCCACAGGGTGGCAGCATGTTCACACTTGTTCCAAACGGTGTTTTCCTGAGTCATTTTCACTGTGCACTTTGTAGGTGAGACATGAGTCATTACATCCAGTGTAACATGTTTTACAACTTCATTTTGATTAAAAAAAAAATTCAATTGAATCCAAAGTCTTAAAAATAATTGATTACAGTTAAATGCTAACACTATGTTATCATGTTCTTAAAAGGTTTTATGGTTGTCCTTCATTTATTGCAGTTAAATGCTAACACTCTGAGATGGCTCTTAAAGGGTTCTAGGGTTGTTCTTATAGGTAAACCATTTGAGGAACCACCTTTAGATTATAGATATAAACTTTTTATGCATAACTATTTAGTTTTTTCCCTTAAAAATATTTTACAGCAAAAACAAATTAATTCCTTTTGGAAACAAAAGTTTTTCACACAGGGACGACCACATATGCCCATTATATGAGCACCTTTTTCTTGAGAGGGGCCAGTGCAGCTCTAATACAAACTGCACATTGGTATTGTCAGCAGCAATTACTGAAAACTAAAGCTTAAATAAAAAAATTCCTTGCATAAACATTTCGATTAACCACTTAGATTTTCATGGTAACTAAGGAAATCATTTATTTATCAATTAATTGCAAAATTTGCTGATTTGCAATAAGCCAAAAAAAACAAAGGTTCAGCTTGAGCCATTTTCAAACGGATTTCCGTCTGATCTGTAGGCAGCATATTGGCACCTGGTTGTCGTCACTGTCTCTATCCTTTTCGTAAATGAAAATCCGGTTTCCAAACAGGTTAGTCAGAAAGTGTCTTTTGTCTGTGAGCCATTTCCAGCTGTTACAATTGCGTGAGACTGAATTCCTCCTGAGGCACCAAGAGTTAGTGACACTACCTTCGTTTTAGTGGTTGTCGGCCAATCTTCATTCAATACCAATACATGTCCTTTTTCTCCAGAACTATTCCTGAAAGAGGAAATAATAGGTGTTGAATAACTTGAACAAACCCCTGGGTAACCAACCAACCCATTCAAATGACAGGAAGCTGAGAAAAAAAGATATAGAAAGTCTACACAATCCTTAAAATGCAAGGTTTGAAGATGTGAAAAAATGAGACAAAGATAAATCCTGTCAGAACTTTTTTCCAACTGTAATTTGACATATAATGTGAACAATTCAATTGAAAAACAAACTGAAATCTTTGAGGAAAAAACAACAACCTTACAATAACCTGGTTGCATAAGTGTGTACCCTTAAACTAACACTTTCTTGAAGCACCTTTTTATTATTTTATTTTTTTATTACAGCACTCAGTCTATTTGGGTAGGATTCTATTACCATGGCACATCTTGACTTGGCAATATTTGCCCACTTTTCTTTGCAAAAGCGCTCCGAATCTGTCAGATTGCGAAGACATCTGCTGTGCACAGCCCTCTTCAGACTACCCTCAAACACGTTCATCTTCTTCTGGTGAAGCCATGTTTTTGTGGATTTAGATGTGTGCTATGGGTTGCTGTTGTGCTGAAAGGTGAACTTCATCTTCAGCTTTCCAACGGAAGCCTGAAGGTTTTATGATAAAATTGCCTGGTATTTGGAACTGTTCATAATTCCCTCCTCCCAGAAAAACAGCCCCAAAGCATAATGCTGCCACCTCCATGCTTCACTGTGGGTATGGTGTTCTTTGAGTGATTTACAGTGTTGTTTTTGAGGAAAACATACCTTTTGGAGGTATGACCCTGGTTCCCTCAGGCCATAACACATTTTCCCACATGCTTTTGGGAGATGTTTGTTTTGTTTGTTTTTCTTTGTTAGAAAAGGCTTTCGTCTTGTTACCCTACCCCATAGTCCATACATATATAGAATACGGGAGATTGTTGTCACATGTAGCACACAGCCAGTACTTGCCAGAAATTCCTGCAGCTCCTTTAATGTTGCTGTAGGCCTCATGGAAGCCTCTTACCAGTTTTCTTCCCGTCTTTTCATACATTTTGGAGGGATGTCCAGTTCTTGGTAATGTCTCTGTTGTGCCATATTTTCTCCACTTGATGATGTCTGTGTTCATTGTGTTCCATGGTTTATCTAATGCTTAGGAACTTATTTTGTTTTATTCTTCTGACTGATATCTATTAAAACTGAGATCTCTCTGATGTTTTGGAAGCTCTCTGTGGACCTTGGCTTTTGCAACAAAGAACATGTCAGGAAAATCCTACGGGAACAGCTAACCATTATTTGTGATTAATCAGAGTCACATTAAATGATTGTAGATGTGTAAATCTATTTAACATGAGTTGGAATGTGATTGGTTAATTCTGAACACAGCCACATCCCCAGTTATGCAACCAGTTATTGTAAGGTTTTTATAAATGAATTGTTCACGTTATAGATCACATTAAAGGTGCAAAAAGGTTAAGCCATTATTTATCTTTCTATCATTTTTTCACATCACAAAAACCTGTCAGGGGGGTGTAGACTTTATATATCCACTGTATGTGTAACCTCAGAAACCTTCATAAACTGCAGTGTTAGATTTGATTGTCATTGAGGCACTGTAAACTACAGATCACCTATTCATATATTTGTAAGAGGTAAGTCTTTCTTTCCCAACACATGAATAGCAAGGCACCTGTGGAGGAGACCATACCTGAGTCTGGGTTCATGGGGTCTCTAAAGCCTGGGTGACCAGTCCAGCCAGTGGAAAGCTCCGGTTTAATGCCAGAGGCCCCACCCACCACCGTCTCTGACCTATCACTGTGGAGCAGATTGAGCAGGGAGTTGGTGTACTGTTGCCCAGCAACACCAAGGCCCCCGGGGGACATGGCTTGCTGGTAGGTGGTGGTAGAAAGGCCCAGACTTTCGTGCTGCATGGGACCGAAGGACCAGCTGGCGCTCTGGTCTTGGGAGCCCAGCGTTAGGGGGTGGCTGGAGCGAGGCTCCTTCGTACTGTTGAGCTGGAGACAACCAGAAAGGACCGGATCGAACCGGCTATCGGACCAGGACGGGCTCAGAACACCCCACTGGCAAGACGCTGATGCAGACTCTGTGACAAATTGGGGAACAAACAAAGCCCGTTTTCATGTTCAGTGAACACATCGTCAGGAGTGAACAAACATACCGTGCAGAGAATGAGTGCCCACCAGATTTGACAGACTTGCATAGGTTTTTACTCTTGCCACTCGGGGCCTTGGTCTTGCTGGCTTTGCCAAGGGCTCGGAAGAAGTGCTCGTCAACCATGCTACTTATGTCACCATGGAAATAGGTGAAGATGACGCTGTTGGGCTGTTCCTCTGTCTTTACAATCACCTGGGGGCTTCCTGTAGGCCTGTCCATGGCTGACCTAACTCTGATCCTGTGGAAGTAAAGTCATGCACAGTGATTGGCTGACCTAACTCTGTGGAAGTAAAGTCATGCACAGTGATTGGCTGACCTAACTCTGTGGAAGTAAAGTCATGCACAGTGATTGGCTGACCTAACTCTGTGGAAGTAAAGTCATGCACAGTGATTGGCTGACCTAACTCTGTGGAAGTAAAGTCATGCACAGTGATTGGCTGACCTAACTCTGTGGAAGTAAAGTCATGCACAGTGATTGGCTGACCTAACTCTGTGGAAGTAAAGTCATGCACAGTGATTGGCTGACCAAACTCAGATCCTGTCTACTCTCCTTTTCCACGGTCTCTTTTAATCAAATATTTAAAACATTCCACGCCATCTGTAGGCAGTGCAACTAATCTGGTATGTTGTTGACCAATATCCACCAGTATAAACAATTATACTTTCACTTCGTTTTTTTTACTTTCACTTAGTCTTATATTATGTTTTTGATTAATATAGACTTATAAAATTATTCTTTCAACATTATCTGTCAGATTCAATCTGGATATGGATTATTATTCCTTTTATATTCTTTGTAGTTTTGAACTTTTGAACTAACGCGTTTTGAGTGGAAGTTGATGGGGGAATGGATGAGCTTTCCAGACAAAAACATTCTTAATTTGTTTGTCATTTTTTTATCTGACTCAGCTCAGATATGCAGCTTTTTGTTACAATTTTTGATTTATTTTTGATTTCACAGAATACAGCACCAAACTTACATTTACAGCTCAAAGCTCTTTCTATCGTGGCGGCAGGGCATTTGGGTTGAAGGACAGGATAGAGATTTAGGTTGAGGAGACAGGATAGTGATTTAGGTTGAGGAGACAGGATAGAGATGCAGTCGAATACGTTAAATGGTTTAGCATTCTGTAATCTCCTGTAGGTCAGTTTACTCCTATTTACATTCATGTCCTAGCACAGTACTTGCATTGATAATGTCTTCATATAACAGCATGAATGACTTTCACTTTGCAATAAACTGCTGTCCCAGTCCAACCTGACTCTGTGAGCCATAATCAACTTAATAAATGCACAGGATAAACTATCCACAATGTGAGCCATAATCAACTTAATAAATGCACAGGATAAACTATCCACAATGTGAGCCATAATCAACCTAATAAATGGACAGGCTAAACTATCCACAATGTGAGCCATAATCAACCTAATAAATGGACAGGATAAACTATCCACAATGTGAGCCATAATCAACCTAATAAATGGACAGGCTAAACTATCCACAATGTGAGCTGTAATCAACCTAATAAATGGACAGGCTAAACTATCCACAATGTGAGCCGTAATCAACCTAATAAATGGACAGGCTAAACTATCCACAATGTGAGCCGTAATCAACCTAATAAATGGACAGGCTAAACTATCCACAATGTGAGCCATAATCAACCTAATAAATGGACAGGCTAAACTATCCACAATGTGAGCCATAATCAACCTAATAAATGGACAGGCTAAACTATCCACAATGTGAGCCGTAATCAACCTAATAAATGGACAGGCTAAACTATCCACAATGTGAGCCATAATCAACCTAATAAATGGACAGGCTAAACTATCCACAATGTGAGCCATAATCAACCTAATAAATGGACAGGATAAACTATCCACAATGTGAGCCATAATCAACCTAATAAATGCACAGGCTAAATTATCCACAATGTGAGCCATAATCAACCTAATAAATGGACAGGATAAACTATCCACAATGTGAGCTGTAATCAACCTAATAAATGGACAGGATAAACTGCCCATCTGTGATTCAATTAAATTACGACAATAAAACAACATCTCCAAACTTACTTTACTAAATTCATTACTGAATTTAACAGTTTCCATAGCGACATACGTTAGATAGCAATAAAATACACCACGATGTATAATTGTCTAATAATGCCAAATATTTACAGTATTGTTAGAAAATCTTAAATACATTCCAAGTAATCTGTCTTACCTAATGCAGTGTAGTCTTCTGACCAAGGACCAAGGCCCTGGTTTAATTTGTCAGAGTAACTTTTGATGGTTTTGCCAGTATGCATTGACCAGCATAAACTCAAAAGAATACTTATAGTCTCCAAATGCAGCCTATATTTGTCATGACCTGCAAGCGTACCTGTGCTCTCGAATTTTCAGACGGATTAAGGAACCGTAAAATAAGTCATAAAACCTCAGTTCCATCCAACAGTGTGGACCTGCCTGTGTGCGGAACTGCCGTGTGCGGACGGTAAGAGAGAAGGAGTGCTGAGAGCGTTAATGGGCATTATCAGAATGTAACTCAACAAGTTCTTCCACACAGCATCTGATAAAACACATTCCTCTCTGAACTCCCCCGTCATAAAGTTGACTTTTAGAAACAGGTGAAGGGCCATGTTCTCTATAGAAAGGAAGTTTGGACATAGAACTGATATTACATTGAGATATTGCTGTCATGTTTCAGTTGATTCTGAAGTAAAATAAGACACTGTAGACATCTCTGTTCTATCTATCACTGTAGACATATATGGTCTATCTACCACTGTAGACATATCTGGTCTATCTACCACTGTAGACATCTCTGGTCTATCTACCACTGTAGACATATATGGTCTATCACTGTAGACATCTCTGTTCTATCTATCACTGTAGACATCTCTGGTCTATCTACCACTGTAGACATCTCTGGTATATCACTGTAGACACCTCTAGAAAGTTGTGCAATAGCTCACAGAGTTCGGGTCTCTGATATAGTAATGGTTGTCTTTCCTCGCCATGCTTTAGCGACTCCTTGTGGCGGCTTGGGAGACTGTGAACTTAATTAACATAGATGACAGGATATCAAACCCACAATCCAGTGGCAGCTCGTTAAATAGAATTTACCAGGATATCAAACCCACAATCCAGTGGCAGCTGGTAAATAGAATTTACCAGGATATCAAACCCACAATCCAGTGGCAGCTGGTAAATAGAATTTACCAGGATATCAAACCCACAATCCAGTGGCAGCTGGTAAATAGAATTTACCAGGATATCAAACCCACAATCCAGTGGCAGCTGGTAAATAGAATTTACCAGGATATCAAACCCACAATCTAGTGGCAGCTGGTTAAATAGAATTTACCAGGATATCAACCCCACAATCCAGTGGCAGCTGGTAAATAGAATTTACCAGGATATCAATCCCACAAAATTCAGTGGCAGCTGGTTAAATAGAATTTACCAGGATATCAAACCCACAATCCAGTGGCAGCTGGTTAAATAGAATTTACCAATTCAGATTGTTCACAGAGACAGATTGTATTGAGTGTAGAAAATGAAGCAAATAGCATTTTGAGTACAGAATATGGAGCTCTCCCCTCTCTGTCCAAAAGTCCCCTCACACATTTCTAAATAGCTCATTAACCTGTTGGGACTAATTATCATGTATTATTTCAGGGGATTGAAGACAAGTGGGGGAAGAGTCCCATTCATAAATTCAATCTGAGAGAAATGGAGAAAAGACTGTTGCTTAAAGATTTTCATTTTTCCCTGTACTGAACAAACCACATTCATCCACCTACAGGTTATTTTGAGATGACGTGTGTCATGCTATGTTGTGGTTTATTTCCTGTTACTGTGAAGAGTGACACAGCCCAGTGGTTTGACAATGTTACATACCAACATGGAGGCGCTATTTAAATGTTCCATAATGAGTCAGGGAAGATCATTTCCTTGACTCTTTAAGCACCACAAAATGGTTTTTACCACACCATCTCTAATTGTAAAAAAAAATGCAATTTCATAAAAAGTCAAACAGGACCACTTTAAAAGCAAAGGACATTTAATTAATAAAAATAGAAAGATTGAACAATGTTCTAAGAAATTGATAATATACCATTTGCATTATTAGGGTCAGAAAGAGTTAACACACGTGGAGATGAGAAAACATAAGTGGAGATGAGAAAACATAAGTGGAGATGAGAAAACACAAGTGGAGATGAGAAAACACAAGTGGAGATGAGAAAACACAAGTGGAGATGAGAAAACACAAGTGGAGATGAGAAAACACAAGTGGAGATGAGAAAACATAAGTGGAGATGAGAAAACACAAGTGGAGATGAGAAAACAAAAGTGGAGATGAGAAAACATAAGTGGAGATGAGAAAACATAAGTGGAGATGAGAAAACACAAGTGGAGATGAGAAAACACAAGTGGAGATGAGAAAACACAAGTGGAGATGAGAAAACACAAGTGGAGATGAGAAAACACAAGTGGAGATGAGAAAACATAAGTGGAGATGAGAAAACATAAGTGGAGATGAGAAAACACAAGTGGAGATGAGAAAACACAAGTGGAGAGATGAGAAAACACAAGTGGAGATGAGAAAACACAAGTGGAGATGAGAAAACATAAGTGGAGATGAGATGAAAACACAAGTGGAGATGAGAAAACACAAGTGGAGATGAGAAAACATAAGTGGAGATGAGAAAACACAAGTGGAGATGAGAAAACATGTGGAGATGAGAAAACATAAGTGGAGATGAGAAAACACAAGTGGAGATGAGAAAACATAAGTGGAGATGAGAAAACACAAGTGGAGATGAGAAAACATAAAAAACACAAGTGGAGATGAGAAAACATAAGTGGAGATGAGAAAACACAAGAGATGAGAAAACATAAGTGGAGATGAGAAAACACAAGTGGAGATGAGAAAACATAAGTGGAGATGAGAAAACACAGATGAGTGGAGATGAGAAAACACAAGTGGAGATGAGAAAACACAAGTGGAGATGAGAAAACACAAGTGGAGATGAAAAACACAAGTGGAGATGAGAAAACACAAGTGGAGATGAGAAAACACAAGTGGAGATGAGATGAAAAACACAAGTGGAGATGAGAAAACATAAGTGGAGATGAGAAAACACAAGTGGAGATGAGAAAACACAAGTGGAGATGAGAAAACACAAGTGGAGATGAGAAAACACAAGTGGAGATGAGAAAACACAAGTGGAGATGAGAAAACACAAGTGAGATGAGAAAACACAAGTGAAGATGAGAAAACACAAGTGGAGATGAGAAAACACAAGTGGAGATGAGAAAACACAAGTGGAGATGAGAAAACACAAGTGGAGATGAGAAAACATAAGTGGAGATGAGAAAACACAAGTGGAGATGAGAAAACACAAGTGGAGATGAGAAAACACAAGTGGAGATGAGAAAACATAAGTGGAGATGAGAAAACACAAGTGGAGATGAGAAAACACAAGTGGAGATGAGAAAACACAAGTGGAGATGAGAAAACACAAGTGGAGATGAGAAAACACAAGTGGAGATGAGAAAACATAAGTGAGATGAGAAAACACAAGTGGAGATGAGAAAACACAAGTGGAGATGAGAAAACACAAGTGGAGATGAGAAAACAAAAGTGGAAGTGGAGATGAGGAGATGAGAAAACACAAGTGGTGATGAGAAAACACAAGTGGAGATGAGAAAACATAAGTGGAGATGAGAAAAAACACAAGTGGAGATGAGAAAACACAAGTGGAGATGAGAAAACACAAGTGGAGATGAGAAAACATAAGTGGAGATGAGAAAACACAAGTGGAGATGAGAAAACACAAGTGGAGATGAGAAAACATAAGTGGAGATGAGAAAACATAAGTGGAGATGAGAAAATCAAAAGTGGAGATGAGAAAACACAAGTGGAGATGAGAAAACACAAGTGGAGATGAGAAAACACAACAGTGGAGATGAGAAAACACAAGTGGAGATGAGAAAACACAAGTGGAGATGAGAAAACACACAAGTGGAGATGAGAAAAAAACACAAGTGGAGATGAGAAAACACAAGTGGAGATGAGAAAACACAAGTGGAGATGAGAAAACACAAGTGGAGATGAGAAAACACAAGTGGAGATGAGAAAACACAAGTGGAGATGAGAAAACACAAGTGGAGATGAGAAAACACAAGTGGAGATGAGAAAACACAAGTGGAGATGAGAAAACATAAGTTGAGATGAGAAAACACAAGTGGAGATGAGAAAACACAAGTGGAGATGAGAAAACACAAGTGGAGATGAGAAAACAAAAGTGGAGATGAGAAAACATAAGTGGAGATGAGAAAACATAAGTGGAGATGAGAAAACACAAGTGGAGATGAGAAAACACAAGTGGAGATGAGAAAACACAAGTGGAGATGAGAAAACATAAGTGGAGATGAGAAAACACAAGTGGAGATGAGAAAACACAAGTGGAGATGAGAAAACACAAGTGGAGATGAGAAAACACAAGTGGAGATGAGAAAACACAAGTGGAGATGAGAAAACATAAGTTGAGATGAGAAAACACAAGTGGAGATGAGAAAACACAAGTGGAGATGAGAAAACACAAGTGGAGATGAGAAAACAAAAGTGGAGATGAGAAAACATAAGTGGAGATGAGAAAACATAAGTGGAGATGAGAAAACATAAGTGGAGATGAGAAAACACAAGTGGAGATGAGAAAACATAAGTGGAGATGAGAAAACATAAGTGGAGATGAGAAAACACAAGTGGTGATGAGAAAACACAAGTGGAGATGAGAAAACATAAGTGGAGATGAGAAAACACAAGTGGAGATGAGAAAACACAAGTGGAGATGAGAAAACACAAGTGGAGATGAGAAAACACAAGTGGAGATGAGAAAACATAAGTGGAGATGAGAAAACACAAGTGGAGATGAGAAAACAAAAGTGGAGATGAGAAAACATAAGTGGAGATGAGAAAACATAAGTGGAGATGAGAAAATCAAAAGTGGAGATGAGAAAACACAAGTGGAGATGAGAAAACATAAGTGGAGATGAGAAAACATAAGTGGAGATGAGAAAACATAAGTGGAGATGAGAAAACATAAGTGGAGATGAGAAAACACAAGTGGAGATGAGAAAACACAAGTGGAGATGAGAAAACACAAGTGGAGATGAGAAAACACAAGTGGAGATGAGAAAACACAAGTGGAGATGAGAAAACATAAGTGTAATAAAGATGTCCCAGTGTCTGTTAAGATGTCCCAGTGTCTGTTAAGATGTCCCAGTGTCTGTTAAGATGTCCCAGTGTCTGTTAAGATGTCCCAGTGTCTGTTAAGATGCCCCAGTGTCTGTTAAGATGCCCCAGTGTCTGTTAGATAGAAAGATTGATAATCCCCCTGGTGGAGATAGATAGATAGTCCCCCTGGTGGAGATAGATAGATAGTCCCCCTGGTGGAGATAGATAGATAGTCCCCCTGGTGGAGATAGATAGATAGTCCCCCTGGTGGAGATAGATAGATAGTCCCACTGGTAGAGATAGATAGATAGTCCCCCTGCTGGAGATAGATAGATAGTCCCCCTGCTGGAGATAGATAGATAGTCCCCCTGGTGGAGATAGATAGATAGTCCCCCTGCTGGAGATAGATAGATAGTCCCCCTGGTGGAGATAGATAGATAGTCCCACTGGTAGAGATAGATAGATAGTCCCCCTGGTGGAGATAGATAGATAGTCCCCCTGCTGGAGATAGATAGATAGTCCCCCTGCTGGAGATAGATAGATAGTCCCCCTGGTGGAGATAGATAGATAGTCCCCCTGATGGATATAGATAGATAGTCCCCCTGCTGGAGATAGATAGATAGTCCCCCTGCTGGAGATAGATAGATAGTCCCCCTGGTGGAGATAGATAGATAATCCCCTGGTGGAGATAGATAGATAGTCCCACTGGTAGAGATAGATAGATAGTCCCCCTGCTGGATATAGATAGATAGTCCCCCTGCTGGAGATAGATAGATAATCCCCCTGCTGGAGATAGATAGATAGTCCCCCTGGTTGAGATAGGTAGATAGTCCCCCTGCTGGAGATAGATAGATAGTCCCCCTGCTGGAGATAGATAGATAGTCCCCCTGGTTGAGATAGGTAGATAGTCCCCCTGCTGGAGATAGATAGATAGTCCCCCTGGTGGAGATAGATAGATAGTCCCCCTGGTGGAGATAGATAGATAGTCCCCTGGTGGAGATAGATAGATAGTCCCCCTGCTGGATATAGATAGATAGTCCCCCTGCTGGATATAGATAGATAGTCCCCTGCTGGAGATAGATAGATAGTCCCCCTGGTGGAGATAGATAGATAATCTCCCTGCTGGATATAGATAGATAGTCCCCCTGCTGGATATAGATAGATAGTCCCCCTGCTGGAGATAGATAGATAGTCCCCCTGGTTGAGATAGATAGATAGTCCCCCTGCTGGAGATAGATAGATAATCCCCCTGCTGGAGATAGATAGATAGTCCCCCTGGTTGAGATAGGTAGATAGTCCCCCTGCTGGAGATAGATAGATAGTCCCCCTGCTGGAGATAGATAGATAGTCCCCCTGGTTGAGATAGGTAGATAGTCCCCCTGCTGGAGATAGATAGATAGTCCCCCTGGTGGAGATAGATAGATAGTCCCCCTGGTGGAGATAGATAGATAGTCCCCCTGGTGGAGATAGATAGATAGTCCCCCTGCTGGATATAGATAGATAGTCCCCCTGCTGGATATAGATAGATAGTCCCCCTGCTGGAGATAGATAGATAGTCCCCCTGGTGGAGATAGATAGATAATCCCCCTGCTGGATATAGATAGATAGTCCCCCTGCTGGATATAGATAGATAGTCCCCCTGCTGGAGATAGATAGATAGTCCCCCTGGTTGAGATAGATAGATAGTCCCCCTGCTGGAGATAGATAGATAGTCCCCCTGGTGGAGATAGATAGATAGTCCCCCTGGTTGAGATAGATAGATAGTCCCCCTGCTGGAGATAGATAGATAGTCCCCCTGGTGGAGATAGATAGATAGTCCCCCTGCTGGAGATAGATAGATAGTCCCCCTGCTGGAGATAGATAGATAGTCCCACTGGTAGAGATAGATAGATAGTCCCCCTGCTGGAGATAGATAGATAGTCCCCCTGCTGGAGATAGATAGATAGTCCCCCTGGTGGAGATAGATAGATAATCCCCCTGCTGGATATAGATAGATAGTCCCCCTGCTAGATATAGATAGATAGTCCCCCTGCTGGAGATAGATAGATAGTCCCACTGGTAGAGATAGATAGATAGTCCCCCTGGTGGAGATAGATAGATAGTCCCACTGGTAGAGATAGATAGATAGTCCCCCTGGTGGAGATAGATAGATAATCCCCCTGCTGGATATAGATAGATAGTCCCCCTGCTGGAGATAGATAGATAGTCCCCCTGGTTGAGATAGATAGATAGTCCCCCTGCTGGAGATAGATAGATAGTCCCCCTGGTGGAGATAGATAGATAATCCCCCTGCTGGATATAGATAGATAGTCCCCCTGCTGGATATAGATAGATAGTCCCCCTGCTGGAGATAGATAGATAGTCCCCCTGGTTGAGATAGATAGATAGTCCCCCTGCTGGAGATAGATAGATAGTCCCCCTGGTTGAGATAGATAGATAGTCCCCCTGCTGGATATAGATAGATAGTCCCCCTGGTGGAGATAGATAGATAGTCCCCCTGGTGGAGATAGATAGATAGTCCCCCTGGTGGAGATAGATAGATAGTCCCCCTGCTGGATATAGATAGATAGTCCCCCTGCTGGATATAGATAGATAGTCCCCCTGCTGGAGATAGATAGATAGTCCCCCTGGTGGAGATAGATAGATAATCCCCCTGCTGGATATAGATAGATAGTCCCCCTGCTGGATATAGATAGATAGTCCCCCTGCTGGAGATAGATAGATAGTCCCCCTGGTTGAGATAGATAGATAGTCCCCCTGCTGGAGATAGATAGATAGTCCCCCTGGTGGAGATAGATAGATAGTCCCCCTGGTTGAGATAGATAGATAGTCCCCCTGCTGGAGATAGATAGATAGTCCCCCTGGTGGAGATAGATAGATAGTCCCCTGCTGGAGATAGATAGATAGTCCCCTGCTGGAGATAGATAGATAGTCCCACTGGTAGAGATAGATATAGTCCCCTGCTGGAGATAGATAGATAGTCCCCCTGCTGGAGATAGATAGATAGTCCCCCTGGTGGAGATAGATAGATAATCCCCTGCTGGATATAGATAGATAGTCCCCCTGCTAGATATAGATAGATAGTCCCCTGCTGGAGATAGATAGATAGTCCCACTGGTAGAGATAGATAGATAGTCCCCTGGTGGAGATAGATAGATAGTCCCACTGGTAGAGATAGATAGATAGTCCCCTGGTGGAGATAGATAGATAATCCCCTGCTGGATATAGATAGATAGTCCCCTGCTGGAGATAGATAGATAGTCCCCCTGGTTGAGATAGATAGATAGTCCCCTGCTGGAGATAGATAGATAGTCCCCTGGTGGAGATAGATAGATAATCCCCCTGCTGGATATAGATAGATAGTCCCCTGCTGGATATAGATAGATAGTCCCCCTGCTGGAGATAGATAGATAGTCCCCCTGGTTGAGATAGATAGATAGTCCCCCTGCTGGAGATAGATAGATAGTCCCCTGGTTGAGATAGATAGATAGTCCCCCTGCTGGATATAGATAGATAGTCCCCCTGCTGGAGATAGATAGATAGTCCCCCTGCTGGAGATAGATAGATAGTCCCCCTGGTTGAGATAGGTAGATAGTCCCCCTGCTGGAGATAGATAGATAGTCCCCCTGCTGGAGATAGATAGATAGTCCCCCTGGTGAACCTTAAGATTAGGCCTCATGGAGGAGCTACACCACGCCAGTGGTCCTGGTTATAGGAGATCCCAGAGATGGAGCTGGCTGCCGTAGAGTTCTCAGAGACCTTCAGAGAGGAGGTGTTTTCTGACTTTTCAGACACGAAGCATTGCACCAGACGATTATCCTTGGTGTTGCCTCTGATCGTAACTGAGCGGCTCCAATCTGAGCAGGGGGCAAAGGTCAACATTTAGTAACCTAAGGAACACCCTTAAAGAACCTCCCAGTGCCTTTGCACCATCAGACAGACTAGCTGGAGGTCTCTCCTACCTCAATAGACAGTCTAGTTGGAGGTCTCTCCGTACCTGTATAGACAGAATAGCTGGAGGTCTCTCCGTACCTGAATAGACAGACTAGCTGGAGGTCTCTCCTACCTAAATAGACAGACTAGCTGGAGGTCTCTCCGTACCTGAATAGACAGACTAGCTGGAGGTCTCTCCTACCTGAATAGACAGACTAGTTGGAGGTCTCTCCGTACCTGAATAGACAGACTAGCTGGAGGTCTCTCTGTACCTGAATAGACAGACTAGATGGAGGTCTCTCCGTACCTGAATAGACAGACTAGCTGGAGCTCTCTCCGTACCTGAATAGACAGACTAGCTGGAGGTCTCTCCATACCTCAATAGACAGTCTAGTTGGAGGTCTCTCCGTACCTGTATAGACAGAATAGCTGGAGGTCTCTCCGTACCTGAATAGACAGACTAGCTGGAGGTCTCTCCTACCTAAATAGACAGACTAGCTGGAGGTCTCTCCGTACCTGAATAGACAGACTAGCTGGAGGTCTCTCCTACCTGAATAGACAGACTAGCTGGAGGTCTCTCCTACCTGAATAGACAGACTAGCTGGAGGTCTTTCCTACCTGAATAGACAGACTAGCTGGAGGTCTCTCCTACCTGAATAGACAGACTAGCTGGAGGTCTCTCCTACCTGAATAGACAGACTAGCTGGAGGTCTCTCCTACCTGAATAGACAGACCAGCTGGAGGTCTCTCCTACCTGAATAGTCACTGAGCCTGAATCGGCCACAGCACAGATGGATCCTCCATTTCTTCGTCACACTGTCTTTCATCAGGCAGTGGAAAACGAAGATGAAAAACCCTGTCAGGGAATAAACGATGGTTGTGTCTGTCCAGCCCCCAACACATTTAAACTTCCTGGTCACATATGTGTATGTGGAGTTCCTTACCTTGCAGGCTGTTGAGGACAGAGAAGAGATACAGCATGGGTACCCTGGCCGCACCCCAGGTGAAGAAGGCAATGGGCCAGGTGAGACCGAGTAGAACGGTGAGACTGGCCACTGCCCTGAGGTCATGGGTCACACTGTGTTTGCCTCCTGACAACGCTGGTTTATTGGTCTGCATGTGGCGGATTTGGACCAGAACCACGATGAACACGGACCCGTTCAGAACCAGGACGAGGATCACGAAGGCCACGACCCCGACGTAGAAGAACACGTCTATCTGGATCCAACAGCTTAAAACCAGAGAGAGATGTAATTAATGTGTCTGACGAGGTCCATTATTCACCTGTGGTCCCGGTTCTACTGGTCATGTGGTCCCGGTTCTACTGGTCATGTGGTCCCGGTTCTACTGGTCATGTGGCCAAATGGTCATGTGGTCTGGGTTCTACTGGTCATGTGGTCTGGGTTCTACTGGTCATGTGGTCCCAGTTCTACTGGTCATGTGGCCAAATGGTCATGTGGTCTGGGTTCTACTGGTCATGTGGTCTGGGTTCTACTGGTCATGTGATCCCGGTTCTACTGGTCATGTGGTCCCGGTTCTACTGGTCATGTGGCCAAATGGTCATGTGGTCTGGGTTCTACTGTTCATATCGCCAAATGGTCATGTGGTCTGGGTTCTACTGGTCATGTGGTCTAGGTTCTACTGGTCATGTGGTCTGGGTTCTACTGGTCATGTGGTCTGGGTTCTACTGGTCATGTGGTTTGGGTTCTACTGGTCATGTGGTCTGGGTTCTACTGGTCATGTGGTCTGGGTTCTACTGGTCATATGGTCTGGGTTCTACTGGTCATGTGGTCTGGGTTCTACTGGTCATGTGGTCTGGGTTCTACTGGTCATGTGGTCTGGGTTCTACTGGTCATATGGTCTGGGTTCTACTGGTCATGTGGTCTGGGTTCTACTGATCATGTGGTCTGCATACTCACAATGGCTCAGAGGTCTCCAGAGGGTTCTCAGATACAGCATTACCATAAGCATCCTTCTCTATGACCAGAATCAGGAAGACAATTCCCAGAGGAACACCTGTGTCAATACAAACAACTTTACCTCTGTATTCTTCTGTCAAACAGACACAAAATGAATCTAAAGACACAATGTGGTACATATAAATATATGACTATACCATTACAATGACTCAGACTTACCCCAGCCAAAGAGGCAGAACTTGAGGATGTAGGAGGGAACGTAGACGTTGAAGACTCTGACCAGAGCGAAATACATGTGGATCGCTTCCAGTGCCATCCAGGTGAATGAGGCCAACAGGAAGTAGTGCAGAGTGGCTGCCGTGGCGATGCAGAGGACGTAGCTGTTAAAGGAAGACATCCACGAATCCAGCAGGAAGACCAGGTTGAGACCCAGCAGAGCCACAGACAGGTTGATGAGGATCTTAGATGGGTAGTCTTTACGCAGCTTCCTGTGATTCAGTGGAATCGTGTGTGTGTGTGTGTGTGTGTGTGTGTGTGTGTGTGTGTGTGTGTGTGAGAGAGAGAAAGAAGGTGGGAGAGATATAAAGAGATGGGTGAAATTTGTGGAGATCAGTTGGGAAAAGGAGAGATCTGGTGAATATGTCCTCATCTGTCCTCATTTGTCCTCATCTGTCCTCATTTGTCCTCATCTGTCCTCATCTGTTCTCATCTGTTCTCATTTGTCCTCATCTGTCCTCATCTGTCCTCATTTGTCCTCATCTGTCCTCATCTGTCCTCATCTGTCCTCATTTGTCCTCATCTGTTCTCATCTGTCCTCATCTGTCCTCATCTGTCCTCATCTGTCCTCATCTGTCCTCGTCTGTTCTCATCTGTTCTCATCTGTCCTCATCTGTCCTCGTCTGTCCTCGTCTGTTCTCATCTGTCCTCGTCTGTTCTCGGCTGTCCTCATTTGTCCTCATCTGTCCTCATCTGTCTTCATCTGTTCTCATCTGTCCTCATCTGTCCTCGTCTGTTCTCATCTGTTCTCATCTGTCCTCATCTGTCCTCGTCTGTTCTCATCTGTTCTCATCTGTCCTCATCTGTTCTCATTTGTCCTCATCTGTCCTCATCTGTCCTCAATTGTCCTCATCTGTTCTCATCTGTCCTCATCTGTTCTCATCTGTTCTCATCTGTCCTCATCTGTCCTCATTTGTCCTCATCTGTTCTCATCTGTCCTCATCTGTCCTCATTTGTCCTCATCTGTCCTCATCTGTCCTCATCTGTCCTCATTTGTCCTCATCTGTTCTCATCTGTCCTCATCTGTCCTCATCTGTCCTCATCTGTCCTCATCTGTCCTCGTCTGTTCTCATCTGTTCTCATCTGTCCTCGTCTGTCCTCGTCTGTCCTCGTCTGTTCTCATCTGTCCTCATCTGTTCTCATCTGTTCTCATCTGTCCTCATCTGTCCTCATTTGTCCTCATCTGTTCTCATCTGTCCTCATCTGTCCTCATCTGTTCTCATCTGTCCTCATCTGTCCTCATCTGTCCTCATCTGTCCTCATCTGTTCTCATCTGTTCTCATCTGTCCTCATCTGTCCTCATTTGTCCTCATCTGTCCTCATCTGTCCTCATCTGTCCTCATCTGTCCTCATCTGTACCCCTCTGTCCTCATCTGTCCTCATCTGTCCTCATCTGTCCTCATCTGTCCTCATCTGTCCTCATTTGTCCTCATCTGTCCTCATCTGTCCTCATTTGTCCTCATCTGTTCTCATCTGTCCTCATCTGTCCTCATCTGTCCTCATCTGTTCTCATCTGTCCTCGTCTGTCCTCGTCTGTTCTCATCTGTTCTCATCTGTCCTCATTTGTCCTCATCTGTCCTCATCTGTCCTCATCTGTCCTCATTTGTCCTCATCTGTTCTCATCTGTCCTCATCTGTTCTCATCTGTTCTCATCTGTCCTCATCTGTCCTCATTTGTCCTCATCTGTTCTCATCTGTCCTCATCTGTCCTCATCTGTCCTCATTTGTCCTCATCTGTCCTCATCTGTCCTCATCTGTCCTCATTTGTCCTCATCTGTTCTCATCTGTCCTCATCTGTCCTCATCTGTCCTCATCTGTCCTCGTCTGTTCTCATCTGTTCTCATCTGTCCTCATCTGTCCTCATTTGTCCTCATCTGTTCTCATCTGTCCTCATCTGTCCTCATCTGTCCTCATCTGTCCTCATCTGTCCTCATCTGTACCCCTCTGTCCTCATCTGTCCTCATCTGTCCTCATCTGTCCTCATCTGTACCCCTCTGTCCTCATCTGTCCTCATCTGTCCTCATCTGTACCCATCTGTCCTCATCTGTCCTCATCTGTCCTCATCTGTACCCATCTGTCCTCATCTGTCCTCATCTGTACCCCTCTGTCCTCATCTGTCCTCATCTGTCCTCATCTGTACCCCTCTGTTCTCATCTGTTCTCATCTGTCCTCATCTGTCCTCATCTGTCCTCATCTGTCCTCATCTGTACTCCTCTGTCCTCATCTGTCCTCATCTGTCCTCATCTGTACCCCTCTGTCCTCATCTGTACCCCTCTGTCCTCATCTGTCCTCATCTGTCCTCATCTGTACCCCTCTGTCCTCATCTGTCCTCATCTGTACCCCTCTGTCCTCATCTGTCCTCATCTGTACCCCTCTGTCCTCATCTGTTCTCATCTGTCCTCGTCTGTTCTCATCTGTCCTCATCTGTTCTCATCTGTTCTCATCTGTCCTCATCTGTCCTCATTTGTCCTCATCTGTTCTCATCTGTCCTCATCTGTCCTCATCTGTTCTCATCTGTCCTCATCTGTCCTCATCTGTACCCCTCTGTCCTCATCTGTCCTCATCTGTTCTCATCTGTTCTCATCTGTCCTCATCTGTCCTCATCTGTCCTCATTTGTCCTCATCTGTTCTCATCTGTCCTCATCTGTCCTCATCTGTCCTCATCTGTCCTCATCTGTCCTCATCTGTACCCCTCTGTCCTCATCTGTCCTCATCTGTCCTCATCTGTCCTCATCTGTCCTCATCTGTCCTCATCTGTCCTCATCTGTCCTCGTCTGTTCTCATCTGTCCTCATCTGTCCTCATCTGTCCTCATCTGTCCTCGTCTGTTCTCATCTGTTCTCATCTGTCCTCATCTGTTCTCATCTGTTCTCATCTGTCCTCATTTGTCCTCATCTGTCCTCATCTGTCCTCATCTGTCCTCATTTGTCCTCATCTGTTCTCATCTGTCCTCATCTGTTCTCATCTGTTCTCATCTGTCCTCATCTGTCCTCATTTGTCCTCATCTGTTCTCATCTGTCCTCATCTGTCCTCATTTGTCCTCATCTGTCCTCATCTGTCCTCATCTGTCCTCATTTGTCCTCATCTGTTCTCATCTGTCCTCATCTGTCCTCATCTGTCCTCATCTGTACCCCTCTGTCCTCATCTGTCCTCATCTGTCCTCATCTGTACCCCTCTGTCCTCATCTGTCCTCATCTGTCCTCATCTGTACCCATCTGTCCTCATCTGTCCTCATCTGTCCTCATCTGTACCCATCTGTCCTCATCTGTCCTCATCTGTACCCCTCTGTCCTCATCTGTCCTCATCTGTCCTCATCTGTACCCCTCTGTTCTCATCTGTTCTCATCTGTCCTCATCTGTCCTCATCTGTCCTCATCTGTCCTCATCTGTACCCCTCTGTCCTCATCTGTCCTCATCTGTCCTCATCTGTACCCCTCTGTCCTCATCTGTACCCCTCTGTCCTCATCTGTCCTCATCTGTCCTCATCTGTACCCCTCTGTCCTCATCTGTCCTCATCTGTACCCCTCTGTCCTCATCTGTCCTCATCTGTACCCCTCTGTCCTCATCTGTTCTCATCTGTCCTCGTCTGTTCTCATCTGTCCTCATCTGTTCTCATCTGTTCTCATCTGTCCTCATCTGTCCTCATTTGTCCTCATCTGTTCTCATCTGTCCTCATCTGTCCTCATCTGTTCTCATCTGTCCTCATCTGTCCTCATCTGTACCCCTCTGTCCTCATCTGTCCTCATCTGTTCTCATCTGTTCTCATCTGTCCTCATCTGTCCTCATCTGTCCTCATTTGTCCTCATCTGTTCTCATCTGTCCTCATCTGTCCTCATCTGTCCTCATCTGTCCTCATCTGTCCTCATCTGTACCCCTCTGTCCTCATCTGTCCTCATCTGTCCTCATCTGTCCTCATTTGTCCTCATCTGTCCTCATCTGTCCTCATTTGTCCTCATCTGTTCTCATCTGTCCTCATCTGTCCTCATCTGTTCTCATCTGTCCTCATCTGTCCTCGTCTGTTCTCATCTGTTCTCATCTGTCCTCATTTGTCCTCATCTGTCCTCATCTGTCCTCATCTGTCCTCATTTGTCCTCATCTGTTCTCATCTGTCCTCATCTGTTCTCATCTGTTCTCATCTGTCCTCATCTGTCCTCATTTGTCCTCATCTGTTCTCATCTGTCCTCATCTGTCCTCATTTGTCCTCATCTGTCCTCATCTGTCCTCATCTGTCCTCATTTGTCTCATCTGTTCTCATCTGTCCTCATCTGTCCTCATCTGTCCTCATCTGTCCTCATCTGTCCTCGTCTGTTCTCATCTGTCCTCATCTGTCCTCATCTGTCCTCATCTGTCCTCGTCTGTACCCATCTGTCCTCATCTGTCCTCATCTGTCCTCATCTGTACCCATCTGTCCTCATCTGTCCTCATCTGTACCCCTCTGTCCTCATCTGTCCTCATCTGTCCTCATCTGTACCCCTCTGTCCTCATCTGTCCTCATCTGTCCTCATCTGTACCCCTCTGTCCTCATCTGTCCTCATCTGTCCTCATCTGTCCTCTGTTCTCATCTGTCCTCATCTGTCCTCATCTGTCCTCATCTGTCCTCATCTGTACCCCTCTGTCCTCATCTGTCCTCATCTGTCCTCATCTGTCCTCATCTGTCCTCATCTGTACCCCTCTGTCCTCATCTGTCCTCATCTGTACCCCTCTGTCCTCATCTGTCCTCATCTGTACCCCTCTGTCCTCATCTGTCCTATCCAATAAGCCTCCTTTGTCTACCTAGGCGGATGCTGACTCACTCGAAGGCCAAGTAGGTGAGCAGGCTGATGCCAAGAAAAATGGAGGAGATCCCACATCCCAGGTAGGAGATGATTGTCAGGATCTCCTGATCGGCTTCACTGATAGGAGTCTTGCTCACATCCTGTGGAACATCACAGAGATTAAATGTGGTTAGGAGTCTAACATGTTAACAGGTACACTGTTTATTATTCTTGGGACTACAACTAAGCTGACTAACCAGGAGCACCCCGAAATGAGTCAGATGGAAACAGTGACAAATGGTCTGAAAAGGTGAAATGCTTGGAAGTGTTTCACAGCCACTGTTGTCCCAACCTCCACTTCCGTTGTTCTTCTGGAAATCCCAGTAAACACACTGGACCTGACTGCCTCCCTGTGGGAAGGATGTAGACGTTTGTATAAGACCGATTCTCATTCAGGAATATAAAGAAAGACCATCTTCAGTTAACTACAGTTAGTTCAGTAACCTCTTTGGGTTCTAGGTGATTAAGTGTCACCACAACTGGGTTCTTCAGGTTGGTGATGGTGCTGTTGCTGACGCTGGCAGAAACCACGTAACTATTTAGAGTCCAGTTGGTATCTGGATCCTAGGGACAAAAAGAAAACGCTGAATTGCTGCATGTCCGCAAAAGACTTCCCTTTTAATTTGACTAATTAATAAATTCCCAAATATAATAATCTGTCTAGATGTTGACGTTGTGGCAACATTAAGCATGCTTTACTAGATACCTCAAACAGATCCTGGGTGCCATAGAAGTGGAACTGAATTCTCATCTTTTTGTCTCCTTCTGGGAAGAAGTTCTGAAGAGCAGCAGGTAAGGAGATGGAGACCACTGTGTTCTCAGAAGGTTCATTGATGAATGTTTGGTTGACAAAAATCTGGAACAGAAAGAGATGTGCAAACAATTTAAATGAAAGTACAATAATGAATTGGTCCTAAACTATTTTGTACAGCATTTTAAATCATTGGTCATTGCACCACAGTGAACACACTCTGTTCTGTTAATCATGGTCTCAGTGTTTCGGCACAGTTTAAATCATGTGCTATTTTCCCACATTAAAGGGAAAGAACCAATCTCTTGTTTAACAAAAAACCTCTACGAGTCCAGTTGTAACGGGTCATATTACTGTTACCTCAGGAGTTAGTCCAGTTGTAACGGGTCATATTACTGTTACCTCAGGAGTTAGTCCAGTTGTAACGGGTCATATTACTGTTACCTCAGGAGTTAGTCCAGTTGTAACGGGTCATATTACTGTTACCTCAGGAGTTAGTCCAGTTGTAACGGGTCATATTACTGTTACCTCAGGAGTTAGTCCAGTTGTAAAGGGTCATATTACTGTTACCTCAGGAGTTAGTCCAGTTGTAACGGGTCATATTACTGTTACCTCAGGAGTAAGTCCAGTTGTAACGGGTCATATTACTGTTACCTCAGGAGTTAGTCCAGTTGTAACGGGTCATATTACTGTTACCTCAGGAGTTAGTCCAGTTGTAACGGGTCATATTACTGTTACCTCAGGTGTTAGTCCAGCTGTAACGGGTCATATTACTGTTACCTCAGGAGTTAGTCCAGCTGTAACGGGTCATATTACTGTTACCTCAGGAGTTAGTCCAGCTGTAACGGGTCATATTACTGTTACCTCAGGAGTTAGTCCAGTTGTAACGGGTCATATTACTGTTACCTCAGGAGTTAGTCCAGTTGTAACGGGTCATATTACTGTTACCTCAGGAGTTAGTCCAGTTGTAACGGGTCATATTACTGTTACCTCAGGAGTTAGTCCAGTTGTAACGGGTCATATTACTGTTACCTCAGGAGTTAGTCCAGTTGTAACGGGTCATATTACTGTTACCTCAGGAGTTAGTCCAGTTGTAACGGGTCATATTACTGTTACCTCAGGAGTTAGTCCAGTTGTAACGGGTCATATTACTGTTACCTCAGGAGTTAGTCCAGCTGTAACGGGTCATATTACTGTTACCTCAGGAGTTAGTCCAGCTGTAACGGGTCATATTACTGTTACCTCAGGAGTTAGTCCAGCTGTAACGGGTCATATTACTGTTACCTCAGGAGTTAGTCCAGCTGTAACGGGTCATATTACTGTTACCTCAGGAGTTAGTCCAGTTGTAACGGGTCATATTACTGTTACCTCAGGAGTTAGTCCAGTTGTAACGGGTCATATTACTGTTACCTCAGGAGTTAGTCCAGTTGTAACGGGTCATATTACTGTTACCTCAGGAGTTAGTCCAGTTGTAACGGGTCATATTACTGTTACCTCAGGAGTTAGTCCAGTTGTAACGGGTCATATTACTGTTACCTCAGGAGTTAGTCCAGTTGTAACGGGTCATATTACTGTTACCTCAGGAGTTAATCCAGTTGTAACGGGTCATATTACTGTTACCTCAGGAGTTAGTCCAGTTGTAACGGGTCATATTACTGTTACCTCAGGAGTTAGTCCAGTTGTAACGGGTCATATTACTGTTACCTCAGGAGTTAGTCCAGTTGTAAAGGGTCATATTACTGTTACCTCAGGAGTTAGTCCAGTTGTAACGGGTCATATTACTGTTACCTCAGGAGTTAGTCCAGTTGTAACGGGTCATATTACTGTTACCTCAGGAGTTAGTCCAGTTGTAACGGGTCATATTACTGTTACCTCAGGAGTTAGTCCAGTTGTAACGGGTCATATTACTGTTACCTCAGGAGTTAGTCCAGTTGTAACGGGTCATATTACTGTTACCTCAGGAGTTAGTCCAGTTGTAACGGGTCATATTACTGTTACCTCAGGAGTTAGTCCAGTTGTAACGGGTCATATTACTGTTACCTCAGGAGTTAGTCCAGTTGTAACGGGTCATATTACTGTTACCTCAGGAGTTAGTCCAGTTGTAACGGGTCATATTACTGTTACCTCAGGAGTTAGTCCAGTTGTAACGGGTCATATTACTGTTACCTCAGGAGTTAGTCCAGTTGTAATATTACTGTTACCTCAGGGTCATATTACTGTTACCTCAGGAGTTAGTCCAGTTGTAACGGGTCATATTACTGTTACCTCAGGAGTTAGTCCAGTTGTAACGGGTCATATTACTGTTACCTCAGGAGTTAGTCCAGTTGTAACGGGTCATATTACTGTTACCTCAGGAGTTAGTCCAGTTGTAACGGGTCATATTACTGTTACCTCAGGAGTTAGTCCAGTTGTAACGGGTCATATTACTGTTACCTCAGGAGTTAGTCCAGTTGTAACGGGTCATATTACTGTTACCTCAGGAGTTAGTCCAGTTGTAACGGGTCATATTACTGTTACCTCAGGAGTTAGTCCAGTTGTAACGGGTCATATTACTGTTACCTCAGGAGTTAGTCCAGTTGTAACGGGTCATATTACTGTTACCTCAGGAGTTAGTCCAGTTGTAACGGGTCATATTACTGTTACCTCAGGAGTTAGTCCAGTTGTAACGGGTCATATTACTGTTACCTCAGGAGTTAGTCCAGTTGTAACGGGTCATATTACTGTTACCTCAGGAGTTAGTCCAGTTGTAACGGGTCATATTACTGTTACCTCAGGAGTTAGTCCAGTTGTAACGGGTCATATTACTGTTACCTCAGGAGTTAGTCCAGTTGTAACGGGTCATATTACTGTTACCTCAGGAGTTAGTCCAGTAGTAATGGAGGACACACCAAATGTAAGACCCTGGAATTGTTTTTTGTCTACGTTGATCATGGAGAGGGACAAGGAGGGCACGGTCACATTTAGAGACTCCTCTGGGAAATTCATCTGTTCACCAACACTGTCTGTGATATCCAAAATGCTGTTGGGAACACAATGAGATATGTGATTGACCCATGTGAAGATAGATAGAACACCAGAGATATCAGCAAAGAAGACAAGGAGATATTAGAGATGTGAAGATAGATAAAACACCAGAGATATCAGCAAAGAAGACAAGGAGATGTTAGAGATGTCTTGTGTTCCTTCTGACCCTTGACCTTACTTATTGGTGACTTCTGAAAGGTCAGTTTTGGACCTCAGGATGCCACCGATGATGTTGACGATTTCTCCTCCTAGGTCAGGGGTCACGACGCAGACCTGCAGGACCTCATCCAGCTTCTGGATGACTGAGGCCAGTTGGGAGCTGTTCAGGAACACCTCACCCCCTAGCAGGACCTGGATGATGTCAATCACATCGGCAGAGTTGTCTGAGGACGAAAAGACGCAGTCACACACTCCACTGATGTACTACGTAAGCAGACCAGGAAACTGGAGAAAAGGGAACTAAACAGGTCTTACTTGTTGTGACGGTGACTTTGTCCAGGTCAGTGATGGTTATTACAGGCTGGCATAATCGCAGGTCTGGCCTCGCCCATCGGGCTTTACCTGTCACTTCATCCAATAGGCTGATTCATCCAGGTGAGGAAATGAGTCCAGTGATGGAAAAACAGTCAGATGCACAACCTTAGGTCAACCTTAGTCGTACGTCAATAACCAATTATTACTCTTTTACTTTCCTGTTATAAATAAATTGTAACACTGTGTATATTAATAAACACTAGAGGTTAACCATTGACTACTGATCCATAAAGCAGATTAACCTTATCATCGAGATATTGTCCTTGTATGATTGCCTTCACACAATATTAATATCTGTGTTTTAAGACACGGCCAGATTAATAATAGCATATTACTTGATTGATTTATACTTCCTGTAAAACATAGAGAACAGTGTTGTATTGCAGGTGGAAGTACATTCATTAAAGGACTTCCTCACTGAGACGTTTCTATGGCACCGCTGATATAACCAATAAAGATGTATTGTCTGCCTCTAGACATAATCAATGGTCATGTATTGTCTGCCTCTAATCAATGGTCATGTATTGTCTGCCTCTAGTCAATGGCCATGTATTGTCTTCCTCTAATCAATGGTCATGTATTGTCTGCCTCTAATCAATGGTCATGTATTGTCTGCCTCTAATCAATGGTCATGTATTGTCTGCCTCTAATCAATGGTCATGTATTGTCTGCCTCTAATCAATGGTCATTTATTGTCTGCCTCTAATCAATGGTCATTTATTGTCTGCCTCTAATCAATGGTCATGTATTGTCTGCCTCTAATCAATGGTCATGTATTGTCTTCCTCTAATCAATGGTCATGTATTGTCTTCCTCTAATCAATGGTCATGTATTGTCTGCCTCTAATCAATGGTCATGTATTGTCTGCCTCTAATCAATGGTCATGTATTGTCTGCCTCTAATCAATGGTCATGTATTGTCTGCCTCTAATCAATGGTCATGTATTGTCTGCCTCTAATCAATGGTCATGTATTGTCTGCCTCTAATCAATGGTCATTTATTGTCTGCCTCTAATCAATGGTCATGTATTGTCTGCCTCTAATCAATGGTCATTTATTGTCTGCCTCTAGACATAATCAATATGATTCTAACACTAGAAACATGCATATAGTTATAGTGGGAATATGTACGATCTTCTTGACTATGACATGTAATCCACATCAACCTGTCTGGGAACCATATATAATATAGACACCATCATACTTGTAACCATGAAGTCCTGAGGCTCCATCATTTTCTAAATGTTTAATTGGTCAACCTACACATTGTGAGTATATCTGATATCAGATATGGCCTTGTAACTATAATATTAACATATCTGTGATAAAAAATCTGTTAACCACGCCTTCTTGCTGATCACCACGCCCTCTAGATGTTCACCACACCCTCTCCCTGATCACCACGCCTTCCAAATGTTCATCACGCCCTCTAGATGTTCACCACGCCCACCACCTTGCCCTCCTGTGTACAACTCCTCAAAAGCTGGGCCTCTCACCATTTTCTGTAAGCCTTCTCTTCTTCGTTTTTCGCACAGGTCATACTTTGGGTATGATGGGCTTCTGTGATTGGCCAAATATACTCACCCCAGAAACTATCATGGGTGTCTTCGGGACAGTTTCCAGGATCTGTAGAGAGATAAAGAAGATTATGTCTGGCACCTACGATCTATATTCCCACCTACGATCTATATTCCCACCCACATACGATCTATATTCCCACCTACGATCTATATTCCCACCTACGATCTATATTCCCACCTAGGATCTATATTCCCACCTACGATCTATATTCCCACCTACGATCTATATTCCCACCCACCTACGATCTATATTCCCACCTACGATCTATATTCCCACCTACGATCTATATTCCCACCTACGATCTATATTCCCACCCACCTACGATCTATATTCCCACCTACGATCTATATTCCCACACACCTACAATCTATATTCCCACCTACGATCTATATTCCCACCCACCTACGATCTATATTCCCACCTACGATCTATATTCCCACCCACCTACAATCTATATTCCCACCTACGATCAATATTCCCACCCACCTACGATCTATATTGCCACCTACGATCTATATTCCCACCCACCTATGATCTATATTCCCACCTACGATCTATATTCCCACCCTCTTATCTCCTGTTTCTTCCATCCATGTAACCGATGGAGGTCAACCATACTGCACCTATATGTGATGGAGGTCAACCATACTGCACCTATATGTGATGGAGGTCAACCATACTGTACCTATATGTGATGGAGGTCAACCATACTGTACCTATATGTGATGGAGGTCAACCATACTGTACCTATATGTGATGGAGGTCAACCATACTGTACCTATATGTGATGGAGGTCAACCATACTGTACCTATATGTGATGGAGGTCAACCATACTGTACCTATATGTGATGGAGGTCAACCATACTGTACCTATATGTGATGGAGGTCAACCATACTGTACCTATATGTGATGGAGGTCAACCATACTGTACCTATATGTGATGGAGGTCAACCATACTGTACCTATATGTGATGGAGGTCAACCATACTGTACCTATATGTGATGGAGGTCAACCATACTGTACCTATATGTGATGGAGGTCAACCATACTGCACCTATATGTGATGGAGGTCAACCATACTGTACCTATATGTGATGGAGGTCAACCATACTGTACCTATATGTGATGGAGGTCAACCATACTGTACCTATATGTGATGGAGGTCAACCATACTGTACCTATATGTGATGGAGGTCAACCATACTGTACCTATATGTGATGGAGGTCAACCATACTGTACCTATATGTGATGGAGGTCAACCATACTGTACCTATATGTGATGGAGGTCAACCATACTGCACCTATATGTGATGGAGGTCAACCATACTGTACCTATATGTGATGGAGGTCAACCATACTGTACCTATATGTGATGGAGGTCAACCATACTGCACCTATATGTGATGGAGGTCAACCATACTGTACCTATATGTGATGGAGGTCAACCATACTGCACCTATATGTGATGGAGGTCAACCATACTGTACCTATATGTGATGGAGGTCAACCATACTGTACCTATATGTGATGGAGGTCAACCATACTGTACCTATATGTGAGATCTGGATGTCTTCTGGTTTTACCCAGATGTCCTCGTGAACATGGTTCCCAGACAGCATATCTGTCATAAGTTTCTGAGCGTATGAGATGTTCCTCGATTGGTCACCATCCACAACATGGAAGGTACATCTAAACCTACTGACAAATTACAATAAGACTCTAAACCATTAGACGTCTACAAGCAAATAAAGGTTTACATAAACATAATACAGTAAAAAAATGTGTTGGTATCAGAATTAATCAAAGATTCAAATATTAACAAAGTTATTTTTGCTTTTATTAATGACTTACATATTCTCCTTTCTTGCCTTGACCATCTAGCAAAGAAAAGTCACAATGAATAACTCTGGCTATCTTAACACAGCTAGTTGGGACTGCGTTATCTTAACACAGCTAATGGGGACTGCGTTATCTTAACACAGCTAGTGGGGACTGCGCTATCTCAACACAGCTAGTGGGGACTGCGTTATCTTAACACAGCTAGTGGGGACTGCTTTATCGTAACACAGCTAGTGGGAACTGCGTTATCTTAACACAGCTAGTGGGGACTGCGTTATCTTAACACAGCTAGTAGGGACTGCGTTATCTTAACACAGCTAGTGGGGACTGCGTTATCTTAACACAGCTAGTGGGGACTGCGTTATCTTAACACAGCTAGTGGGGAATGCGTTATCTTAACACATCTAGTGGGGACTGCGTTATCTTAACACAACTAGTGGGGACTGCGTTATCTTAACACAGCTAGTGGGGACTGTGCTATCTTAACACAGCTAATGGGGACCGCATTATCTTAACACAGCTAGTGGGGACTGCGTTATCTTAACACAGCTAGTGGGGACTGAAACTTTAGATACTCACATGTCATCTATGGGTTTATTGTTTGGTAATAAAGAGGCTTATGAATTAAACACTTTTTTAGATCTTGATGACGCTATATGATCTGCATATGATCACTCAACTAAACAAATCTCCACAGTAGATAACATAAATAAAAATGCATTCTTACTTTCTCCAGTTCCAGTGTCCCAGTAATGTCTCTACAAAATAACGACATGAACCTCATGAGTCACACTTCATAATACATCCTTAATGTAATGTGTTACACTGTAGCCAGCCAAACACGGTAATGTGTTACACTGTAGCCAGCCAAACACGGTAATGTGTTACACTGTAGATAGCCAAACACTGTATTGTGTTACACTGTAGCCAGTCAAACACTGTATTGTGTTACACTGTAGCCAGCAAAACACTGTATTGTGTTACACTGTAGCCAACCAAACACTGTAATGTGTTACGCTGTAGCCAGCCAAAGACTTTATTGTGTTACACTGTAGCCAGCCAAACACTGTATTGTGTTACACTGTAGCCAGCAAAACACAGTATTGTGTTACACTGTAGCCAACCAAACACTGTAATGTGTTACACTGTAGCCAGCCCAAAACTGTATTGTGTAACACTGTAGCCAGCCAAACACTGTATTGTGTTACACTGTAGCCAGCCAAACACAGTATTGTGTTACACTGTAGCCAACCAAACACTGTAATGTGTTACACTGTAGCCAGCCCAACACTGTATTGTGTAACACTGTAGCCAGCCAAACACTGTATTGTGTTACACTGTAGCCAGCCAAACACTATATTGTGTTACACTGTAGCCAGCCAAACACGGTAATGTGTTACACTGTAGCCAACCAAACACTGTAATGTGTTACAAGTTATTACCTTGAAATCAAGTTCAACAATCTGAAATTGAATGCAGTCATTTTCACTTCTTTAAGCATTCTTTCAACCTGCAGTGTAAATAAACAGATTTGTAATCTTTTACTGAAGAAAATGTTTCTGGATGTTCTTGTGTTCTTGTGTTATATGGGCTCAGGCTTCAGTTCTGTTTCTTACCCACTTCTGAATAGTTGTCTCTGGATCGTTGCCAGTTCTGTTCATCTTCAGTGTCATATTAACGCTGTAGAAGTTGGCTCCTATGCCTTCAAACAGCAGCACAGTGCACTTTATTGCACATTGATCATTTATGGACACAGATTTATTTGTGTATTTTTCTTTATTTGCGTATCGATTGAACCCTTTTATCAAATGAACTGGCTGACCTGTTCCTGTGGAGTTGAGCTCCAACGGTTTATTGGTTGTAGACAAGCTGATGGAAACTACAGACATAGAGATAGATTGGTGTAAATGTTATGGAAACCACCCGCAAGCACATGTTCTCAGTTCAGCATCTTCTGAAGTACCTTGATCATGTAATGTAGTGGTAGATGAATCAGCTCTGGTGCTGGAGAACGTGGGAGGAAAAGCAGTCACGTTAAGGAAAGCCCCTGTGAAGAACAGAAGAGATGCTACATGACATCATGAGCTCATTCATAAATTATTGTATCAGAGAATGTAAGAGAAATACCGGAAATATGTTGCTACAAAATTATTAACCCTAACCCAAACCCTAACCCAATCAGCTGTGCTGTAAAATAC
>CM055729.1:28784549-28829549 GCA_029465975.1 Dallia pectoralis
GTCCTATCTACTGGAGGTCCTATCTACTGGCGGTCCTATCTACTGGCGGTCCTATCTACTGGCGGTCATATCTACTGACGGTCATATCTACTGACGGTCCTATCTACTGGCGGTCCTATCTACTGGCGGTCCTATCTACTGGAGGTCCTATCTACTGGAGGTCCTATCTACTGGAGGTCCTATCTACTGGAGGTCCTATCTACTGGCGGTCCTATCTACTGGAGGTCCTATCTACTGGAGGTCCTATCTACTGGAGGTCCTATTCAGCAGAGTCTCTAAGTGCCGTCCTTATCTGATTCATCTAACTGAGGTATTGGCTGGTGACGTACCTTCTTAGTGTCTTCCTCCCTGCCATTATTGGCGATCTGGCAGATGTTGCTGTGTGGGAAGAAAGAAAACACCAGAGGCTGTTTGAAAGGAAGAAAACACCAGAGGCTGTTTGAAGGGAAGAAAACACCAGAGGCTGTTTGAAGGGAAGAAAACACCAGAGGCTGTTTGAAGGGAAGAAAACACCAGAGGCTGTTTGAAGGGAAGAAAACACCAGAGGCTGTTTGAAGGGAAGAAAACACCAGAGGCTGTTTGAAAGGAAGAAAACACCAGAGGCTGTTTGAAGGGACGTGTCTCCACACACTGTTTCAGTCATGGTCAGATGATGCTTGAACATGCGTTAAAATATATCACATAATGACCTGGAAGTACAGTGTAGATGTGATGTTCTAATCTTCTGCTTCATGCTGGTTTATCAGATAGACTTTGGCTTTGCAAAGATAGCACACACACACGCACACACACACGCACACACACACACACACACGCACACACACACGCACACACACACACACACACACAAACACACACACACACCCATGTATGGTCCAAGAACAGGTGTGTGATATTGACACATGATACTACCTTGGAGGTTCCAGATGGATGTCCTGAATGGAAATGTTTCCCGGAAATATTTCCCTCAGCTTATTGACAAAAAACAAGCGTTACATGAAGTTTATTTCCTCAGTGGGTTTGAATTCATAAACAATGCTGACATAATGTTTAAAAACCTTTCCTTCATTAAACCGTTCTTACCCAGTTGCGTATAGTGTCCTCTGTTGATTTGAGTGGAATGGTAGGAGGGTGTCGTTGTTCTATCAGGGTTCTCATTTGGATTTGGTAGGTTGACCAGACTGAAGAACCATCAGACCAGACAATATGAGACATTTGGATTTGGTAGGTTGACCAGACTGAAGAACCATCAGACCAGACAATATGAGACATTTGGATTTGGTAGGTTGACCAGACTGAAGGACCATCAGACCAGACAATATGAGACATTTGATATACATAGCAACATTCCATATAGCAGGTTTATTGAGATATTATTGAGGCATTTTTTGAGGATTCAACCTCCTCAGCATAAGTTTGTCCCCACAGTCCCCACATTTTTAACTGCTGATTCAGTCAGAAGTGCATGAAAAAGGTCCTTCTCAAGAGGCTCAAAGTACTGCAGAACCCACAAGACCCACAGAACCCACAGGACCCACGAAACCCACAGGACCCACGTAACCAACGGAACCCACCAGACCAACGGAACCCCCCGGACCCACAGAACCCCCCACAACACCAGGAGACACTCACCACACTGGAGACTTGGATCATATTCCGGTTGGCAGGTCTTGTCATTCCAGTTGCGGGAGTCCCAGCTCACCACGCTCCCATCCCAACAGCTGTCCACATCTAGCTCATCAACCCGGAGCTCTCGCCCCCACATCCGGAACAGGCTAATGGCCCCCAGGAGTTCTTTCCCAGTCTCATACTCCATTAGCCCCCCCACAACGGTGTGGGACTCCCCCAGGGTGAGAGTGCCGTTCTGGGCCAGTGTTCTGGACAGAGTGCCGTTAACACGTTCGTTTAGACGTCTGGTTCCGTTAATATAGAGGCGGAATGTGTCTGAGTGTGCAGACCAGGTGAGGCAGACAACATGCCAGTAACCCGGGAGGAGAGGTTCTGTCAGGGGCCACTCCTGTCCAAACAACAGTGCCACCAGCTGGTGGTTCCGGCCCACCAGCCCCAGCTCTACGGGCTTCTCACCTGGGGCCTTATACACAAAGCCGGTCCACTTTGGCAAAGCTGTGTACCGGTACAGGTGGACACACACAGTGAGCTCCTTCAGCGCCGGCACAACACAACCCACAGCCAGCTGCCATTTACACGGACGGCCACGGAAGTCCACCTTTTTACCCCACAGGCTTGTAGAACCTGGGATGAACACAGAACCAAGGTCACACAATAACACAGAACACAGAACCAAGGTCACACAATAACACAGAACACAAAACCAAGGTCACACAATAACACAGAACCATGGTCACACAATAACACAGAACACAAAACCAAGGTCACACAATAACACAGAACCATGGTCACACAATAACACAGAACCATGGTCACACAATAACATTTAGCATTTTGGAGACAAAGGGGCCAGACTTCACTAGTGCTGTTGTTACTCATTCTGTTAATACCATAATGTATTGTGTTGATATAACTGTAAAACCGATTTTAACAATTGATTTGTAACATCTTATGATCTTACCGGAGCATGGAGGACAGCTGTTTGATAAGACACATAAACACACAGCTGTGAAACAGGTTCTCCAGTTACACTGCATCATCTAAAACAAAACAGAAGCACCTCCAGTCTGTGAAGAAAATACAGTATATTATTAGACGTGAGTACAATATACATGCAAAACTCACCTGTGTTTTCCCCCAGGCCAGAAACTAGTGTCCTTCACCTGGATTAGAAGCTTTAAAACACCATGAACAGGTTGACCCACATGGAAAATAGATTTATTTGAGGGGAGACTTTCTGTGTTTCCCTCTGAGTAGTCCTACACACCTCCTACACGCCTCCTACACGCCTTCTACGCGCCTTCTACTTCTGCAACCCGTGGTTACTGATTAATCACATGTAGCAATAAACAGAGTTGGCCAATGACATGTAACTCTTTATCTTGTTAGAAATAGAAATCTGTACAAACTTGTGTACCTAGATTAGATATCTAAGAAGCTTTGGGTTCTTTATTTGGTGCTTCAGAGAATTATGATTGAGATAAATGTTCCTGTTGATTGAGAATAAAAGGCAGTTCTCTTGTACCTTTACATTCTAATCTGTGTTCTGGTCAGCGTCCATATATGCCATAATGAGTGAAACTAAATGCATATTCTTTCACCCATTTCATACTAGTGAGACAGTTCATTGAAGCCTAATAGTCCACGGACCTGCTGTTTCTCCGTACCACGCTCAAGCTCAACCCACTGAGATATTTGGATTTATTTTTATATTTAGTCTAATGCATCGAATCATTCTGACATCATTTGAATGCAAATTCAAACACTTATCAGCCTGAGAACATTAGAATGAATTGGTAACAGCATGGTCACTGAAATGGTAACAGCATGGTAACTGAAATGGTAACAGCATGGTCACTGAAATGGTAACAGCATGGAAACTGAAATGGTAACAGCATGGTACCTGAAATGGTAACATCATGGTAACTGAAATGGTAACGGCATGGTCACTGAAATGTTAACAGCATGGTAACTGAAATGGTAACAGCATGGTCACTGAAATGGTAACGGCATGGTCACTGAAATGTTAACAGCATGGTCACTGAAATGGTAACGGCATGGTCACTGAAATGTTAACAGCATGGTAACTGAAATGGTAACAGCATGGTAACTGAAATGGTAACAGCATGGTAACTGAAATGGTAACAGCATGGTAACTGAAATGGTAACAGCATGGTAACTGAAATGATAACAGCATGGTAACTGAAATGGTAACAGCATGGTAACTGAAATGGTAACAGCATTGTTACTGAAATGGTAACGACATGGTGACTGAAACGGTAACAGCATGGTGACTGAAATGGTAACAGCATCTTTACTGAAATGTAACGGCATGGTAACAGCATGGTGACTGAAATGTTAACAGCATGGTAACTGAAATGGTAACAGCATGGTAACTGAAATGATAACAGCATGGTAACTGAAATGGTAACAGCATGGTAACTGAAATGGTAACAGCATTGTTACTGAAATGGTAACGACATGGTGACTGAAACGGTAACAGCACGGTGACTGAAATGGTAACAGCATGGTGACTGATATGGTAACAGCATGCTGACTGAAACGATAACAGCATGGTACATTTTTTTCCTCATTTAGAAGAAGAGTTTAATATATCCTGTACAACATCTTCTGTACAACGTAAATATAGCATATAGGCTATAAAGTATGTGTTTTATTTCATTTTGAACGTATGTAGACATACTGTGTGTGCGTGTGTGTTCGTGTACGTGTGAGTGAGTGTGCATATGTGTGGGTGTGTTTGTGTGAACATTTATGCCATAGTAATATCAATTGAGTAAACAGCGACAGCAGTGTGAGATAACTCGTCAAACAAAGGGGAATAATTTTCCTGAGAATCTGCTGTTTATATACAGCTTTTTCATACTAAACTTAAAATAATGTGAATCATTTCTGAAACAAAAGTCCAGAGCAGCAATACTGGGTAGAGACAGGGGTATTCTCAATTAGAGCAGGAATACTGGGTAGAGACAGGGGTATTCTCAATTAGAGCAGGAATACTGGGTGGAGACAGGGGTATTCTCAATTAGAGCAGGAATACTGGGTAGAGACAGGGGTATTCTCAATTAGAGCAGGAATACTGGGTGGAGACAGGGGTATTCTCAATTAGAGCAGGAATACTGGGTGGAGACAGGGGTATTCTCAATTAGAGCAGGAATACTGGGTGGAGACAGGGGTATTCTCAATTAGAGCAGGAATACTGGGTAGAGACAGGGGTATTCTCAATTAGAGCAGGAATACTGGGCGGAGACAGGGGTATTCTCATACAGAGCAGGAATACTGGGTGGAGGCAGGGGTATTCTCAATTAGAGCAGGAATACTTGGTAGAGACAGGGGTATTCTCAATTAGAGCAGGAATACTGGGTGGAGACAGGGGTATTCTCAATTAGAGCAGGAATACTGGGTAGAGACAGGGGTATTCTCATACAGGGAATACTGGGTAGAGACAGGGATATACTCAATTAAAGCAGGAATACTGGGCGGGGACAGGGGTATTCTCAATTAGAGCAGGAATACTGGGTGGAGACAGGGGTATTCTCATTTAGAGCATAGATGAGATTAGACACCCTAGTTCCCTATGTCCCCATCACAATAGTATAGATTATACACCCTAGTTCCCTATGTCCCCATCACAATAGTATAGATTATACACCCTAGTTCCCTATGTCCCCATCACAATAGTATAGATTAGACACCCTAGTTCCCTATGTCCCCATCACAATAGTATAGATTATACACCCTAGTTCCCTATGTCCCCATCACAATAGTATAGATTATACACCCTAGTTCCCTATGTCCCCATCACAATAGCATAGATTATACACCCTAGTTCCCTATGTCCCCATCACAATAGTATAGATTATACACCCTAGTTCCCTATGTCCCCATCACAATAGTATAGATTATACACCCTAGTTCCCTATGTCCCCATCACAATAGTATAGATTATACACCCTAGTTCCCTATGTCCCCATCACAATAGTATAGATTATACACCCTAGTTCCCTATGTCCCCATCACAATAGTATAGATTATACACCCTAGTTCCCTATGTCCCCATCACAATAGCATAGATTATACACCCTAGTTCCCTATGTCCCCATCACAATAGTATAGATTATACACCCTAGTTCCCTATGTCCCCATCACAATAGTATAGATTATACACCCTAGTTCCCTATGTCCCCATCACAATAGTATAGATTATACACCCTAGTTCCCTATGTCCCCAGCACAATAGTATAGATTATACACCCTAGTTCCCTATGTCCCCATCACAATAGTATAGATTATACACCCTAGTTCCCTATGTCCCCAGCACAATAGTATAGATTATACACCCTAGTTCCCTATGTCCCCAGCACAATAGTATAGATTATACACCCTAGTTCCCTATGTCCCCATCACAATAGTATAGACTGAGACAGGGGTAAACCCTGAAAGGGCCAAACAAGCCGGAAAACATCCACCCGCAACCGCAACCACTCTAAGAAGGTTTAGTTTTACTCAAAGAGTTACTCGACTTGACGTGAACGGCAAAGAAGAACAGTAGTCTAATACTAATCTAACTTCACTTTCTCTTTCCAAATGGAAGAAAACTGATGGAAAGGTGTTGCAGTTTTTCAAAGTGTGTGAAGTTAGTGTGACACTGAGAAGAGAAAGATAAGGCTAGTGAGAAATTTGAGAGAAAGCAGAGACAAGTTTGAATAATTGTCAGCTGATTTCTTGATTCAATAATACATTGGGTTTTGGATGATATTACACTAGCCATTAATGGGGCTGTATTTTAATAAGAGCAACAAACAACAGTGTTTTTCATAGATTTCTGTGTTCATTTAGTGTTGACAGACACGCACTCAATCCTGGTGCTCAAATAGATATTATAATTAACTGGAAATCAACGGACGCTTGTCCGGGTCAACACTGCGCTTTGTTTGTGCAGGTCAAAGTCTGGAGACGCTCGTCCAGGTCCAGGACATATTGCTGCGGCTAACCTCAGGGGTCTGTGACAGGGCAGTGGGATGCGACGGCTTGGCTGTTCCATAGGTGTACCCCCCAGAAGTCCTCTTCAACCTCAATGGCTTCCACGATGTTTTTCAGTAAATGCGCACAATTGGCGCACAACTGGTTTACGCTTCTTCGGTTCTTCCCCGACCCATATCTTTCAGTTGCCATGACTCCAACCAATCCAATTAAGTTTCTGCATGGTCTGGTGCTGCGTATGAATATGTTCTAGTTTATCCACTTTGTGAGACAGTGGGATAACCAGCTTATATGAAATGTACTCATGCACGAAACGGATGTATATTTTTACAGTTTATAATCAAATATTTATAAAACGATTCTTATGACCTAGAATCTGCCATTTTGCGTGGCCTACATGGATCCATTTAATTTAGAACCATGTTTAATATGCTGTGGAAATATTTCCTCTGTTGCTTACGACACATGGTTTAATTTGTCTGCATAACATGTGAACAGTCAGCATTGTGATGTGATAGATTCTACTTTGTCAGCTCAGTCACAGAGCTAAGATCTCGTGATTATCCAGTAGCACGTACATGAAGGGCTATGAGCATAAATGGCAAACATAACAATGTGGGGTTTATGGCATCTCAAAACGATACAGGCCCGAGGTGTCGCGACCGCATTCAATATTTGCGCTGGTGTGAGTGTTAAATAACACATCCATGGACACTTTTCGATTATTCAGGTAAGTGTAACATAACCCACTGGATGGTGTTTCTCTCTGTAATCCATGTCAAATGAACCAGGGCCCGCTGGCTAAGGCAGGTGAGATGCGATAGGACAGAGGCTATAGTGGTGGATGGAACCAGAGAACAGGGCGGTTGTGGGGTTTTCTTTCTGGGAGTGGTAGTTTCAACGCCGCTGCAAAACGATTCCTCCTGTAACGTGTTCCTCAGACTCTTCTACTCTCTACACAAGGTAAGACATCACCGAGGCCAACGCCTTGACTTCTCTGAACTTCTAAAGAAATCTTACGACAGAAACAGGACAAGTTGGTTGCCACACACATTTTGGAACGTTTTATGGTGCATCTGACGCAGTTTCGTTTTTATGTTATTACTATTCGTGTCAAATTAAATAGTTGTTAAAATAAAGTATCTATGTACAATATTATTCCCGGGTGTGTTTTGATACAAGTTATTTTGTAAAAATGGCAACAGTTTATAATATGAACCACAGATAATGCCGCTAGATGGCGCTGTTGTCTATATATGACCGATTCCTTGAGTTAACTCGGTTGTCCACGTAACCGCGTATTATGCGCGCCCCCGGGTAATGTGTAAAAAAAATAGAGAAGGAAAACTTCATCATAGCAATGGCGGAGGGTGCAACATCTCTGAAAGGGTTGCGAACTCAAATAGGTAAGAAATAAAACGAGCCCACGATTTATTTATAAACCAATGTATACCAACAGGTGGCCTACTACTGTATAAAGTTTAATTTTGTAGATTTTGTGGCAAGCGAACAAACCGCATCCACTGACAGGGGTGGCGGAGGTCTGCAACTGATCACCGGCTTCTGCTAGTTTAAGGCTAGCTAGCTATATGTTGTATTATTCTAAAGATAGCCAGCTGATTAAACCAACTCAGATAAACTAACGATTACCTCCTAGTAGTAGTAGCCGATGTTGCACTAAAATAACAGTTTTCATTGTTGTATTATAGTAACGAGTTTCTTACAGCGTTTAAAAAGTTTAATGTATTTGCTCATATATAGTTGTTTATATATATTGAGCGTTTGTGTTCGTTATAACCAATGCTGGCGTACGGTAGAACCGTTATATTCTGACCAACTTGAACTAACGGAATGACACTTAACGTTACCATAGTAGCAGAGTCGCGAGTCGGAACACTGATCTGTACTGCAGTGCACGCGCGCCGGGCGCTGGGCTGTGGCGCCATACATGGCTAACTATAATAGCTAATAAAGCGCTAGCTAACTAACTTTAGCTACGAATCAAACTTGGCCATGCTAGTAACATAAACTAAGATTTTTGGAAAACGGAACTTCTGTAGTGTAACCATACATTTAACCATACATTCTACTTGGACTCATTTAATACACGAATTAAGGCTTTTCTACAACTCTTAGTAGCCGGCTACCTATTATGTCCATCTTAGCATCTCCAATTCCAAGCTAGGTTATATATGCTAGCTAGCAAGCCAATTCCCCCTATCCGTTTCCCGAACTGTAGTTACAGTACTATAGCAGCTTATTCTTGTGTTTTTGTTAGGCTGCTTAAGGTAAACTATCGATGGTAGCTAAATTGTCGGATGACTTGTCGGTAAGAAACTGCATGTTAAGTTAGAGCCTTCACTATTATTTCGGGGCTTTTATTGTAGTATTCCCGAGTGCTTTGAAATATGTGATTTGGATGTTGACAGGTTTGACCTGGAACTACAGCAAGAGGTGGTGTCATGGGATTTGACAGGTAGTTGGGATGTGTTTTGTGTGATGCTTGCCTTGTGGCCAAGTCACTAAATCAACATTTCCCCTTATTGACAGTGCCTCGTTGGTATTCAAGCAGTCTTAATGATGTAATTTGTGACATGTGAATTGTCAACTATTGTTTCTAACTTCCCATTTTTGTCTGGATGTGTAATGTTATGTCCAAATGTAGAATCTTCATCATAACACAGTTTGCAATGAAATTCTAGGTTTGAACATGACATGGAGCACAGTTGCTTTGCTTCAACTTCGGTAATCGTTGTTTCTAATCTATATTTACCAAATGTTCTATAGCCTGACAGAAAAGTTCATTATCTCCAGTCTCTTAAGGTCTAGACAAAAATACGCTTCTCATCAACAAAGGCATGTGCATAATCTCTATGAACTCTACTTTCTATATGGGGCCTTAAATGTGTTCCTCTCTTATCTTGAATCATTAATCAGGCCCTCAGCAAGTTTCATTCTGTGACATTGAATTAAACTGTTGTATCATATGGAACATGCTACAAATTATATAGAATAGCAACCATAGTTCTGTTCAAAGCTAAGGGGTGCCTATTTATAGCTATGTGATAGTACACTATTCTGAGGGAACTTTTTTGGTTCAATACTATATATATATATATATATATTACACGCACACTTAGTTCGTAATGCTTGTGACATACCATTGTCTAGCTAGCAACATACCAATGTCTGAATAGATTTTTCACGAGTTCCACACTAAACCAAAAGCTAATGCTGAAAGGGTAAGAAAGTCCAGATACTGCTAGCAAATCATCAGGTGGTCTGAATTTCAAGTTTGTTTTCACTGAAATGCAAGTGTTTATTTGTTTTATTTTCAACATACCTAGGGTGGGGTGTTTCTGAAGGACCATTGTAACTTCTCTTCATGCAGTTTACTAATCACTAGCTTCACTCAGACCATATTCATGGAATTGAGTGTTTTTGTTATTTTCCAGGGGAATGCAGTGTAGCCTGTCAGTGGTCTGTTGAGAAACAGTGATGAGAGGATGTTTAAATGCTCCAATCGATCGTCTGTGTAGACGTTCTCTCAGCATTCAGACTTAAGGCAGAATTAATATGTACTTGAAACCACCAAGTATCTGGTTATCTCCACTAGAACGTGAGTTATCTACCATGTTGTTGTGCAGATCAAAATCCCAGAACTCACAATACGGCAAGACTATCTGAATCCTGGCAGTCTCTGAGCTGCACAAACAAATCAAAAGCATGCCAAATCCAAACATGTTTTGAGGAAACTGGGGGACATCTGGTATCTGGTAGATCTTTTCGTCCCTGCCCTTTGAGAGGTTAACCCTGAGATTAGAGGTCGTGACCTGCGTAGTCAGTGATATGCCAAAGCCCCATCCAAGTAAGTCTGTTTGGGTTCTCTTAATCCGTTACAGACAACAAACATCTTCCAGATAGGACATGCCTTTTGAAGGGAAAATAACTTGTTGACATGTTGAAGTGAAAAAATCATGGGGGTTCAGGTGTTCCCTCTCATGGTGGAACATGGGAACTATATACAAGCAACTGGATTAGAAATGTAAGAGGCAAGGGTTGTGGTCAATTACTCTGTCATTGACTAGAGTACATAGTCAGAATGAGTCTGAGCTCATGTTTTGGGCCTGTTGTGCATTAAGATTGGCTTTATATATAAATATCAATAAGCATCACTCCTATTGGTTGAGTGGTGCTCATTCATCCTCTGTGATTAACTCTTGGTTATGGATCATGATGTATGAGTTCTTCAGCAGTGTCCACACACGTCTGGGACATGGATCATGTCCTGCTGTAATCTGACGTGTCATTCTCTGGAAAAGTATTGGCTTATCCCTTAGTTACTGAATGCATTTCTCCTAGTCTTGGACAGAAGTGTGTGCGCATCCTCCATGCAGCTGCATCTGGTGAAGGCTGTTATGAATCAACAAATTTCACTTGTGGCATCTGCAGTACAGAGCTTCCTGGCAGCCCAGTGACATCTACTGCTGATGGAACAACTCTTCATTCATGCAGTGAACTGACTGTTGTCTCGTCTCTGACTGGTATTTTGTGGGTCTGGTGTTGGGCGGGTGGTTGTGTGTGTCTGGTGTTGGGCAGGTCGTTGGGTTGAGTAATAAGTTGCTTATACTTTTTAAAACATGTTGCAAAAGTTAACATTGAGAACTGTATTGCGCTCTGTGCATTGCACACCTCCCCTCAAGTGAAATGTGGTACAGTTGCCAAGCCTTGTGTGAACTGTACTGCTAGCAGTGAATTGTCTCTGCTTTCCAAAGGAAAATCAGGTTTCCAAAAACGGAAGAAAGGGAGAAAGTATGAAAACAGGACAGTATATTACAGAGTTTAAAAAAGCAATATCTTCACAGAAAAAGTGTTGTGTTTACATTTATTTCCTCTTTTAGTGGGCATTTAATCAATGCAGGCAAACTTGAAGCAAAATCGATACTAAATGAGTATTTTTCCACATAATTATCATTATGAAACAAAAACATCCTATAGTCTATATGGGACTATGGACATGTTGACGCAATGAGTGGCTCAGCCTATGTAAGTTACAGCCAATGTTACAATAATACCTCCATCTAGAGCTGTGTAGGTGCATGCTGTGCTGCTTCCTGTTTATGACCAGGTCTGATTGCCTGTTTGTTGACCCGTGACACATTCCAGGACTGAAGCCCCATGATGAATGGCCTTTTAATGCCTGCCTAACTGCTCTGCCTATGGGATGTTTCCTTCCCAGTCTATAGCCAGAGCTTCAATCCTGTTCCCGTCGCTGTACTGTTAATATCACAGGACTGCCGTGTCAGCCAATCATGGATCACCTAACCTCATGCTGTACAGGAAAAACAGCAGTTTCACGGAAAACTCACATTCTCTTTCCAAAGTCCAAAGATTAGCACAGGATTTTATATAATTTGATCCAATATGTATTGGACCATAAAAAATATTTCCTGGGTGTATACCTTGGGTTTGATTGTCAATTTACCTAGCTAGCTACAAATATTATTTGGTCAAAAAGATGAATAGCTGATTCTGAATCCTCGCACTTATTCTCAAAGCATTTGACAGCTGACAGAAACCTGTTAGTGAGAGTGGAGCATCTGTGTCATACTGGCAGGTTAATGTAAACAAAAATATGGTTGTTTTTTTTCCTTACTGTCTAATGAAATACAGGACATGCTTTTATTCCTGCACAATTTGAGGTAGGTGTTTTAATAGGAGTAATTCAGAATGTGTTTTGGCAGTAGCTTTTTCTGCTGTGCAGTAGAGAGTGTGAAGTTAAATTAAATGTGTTTTAGTTATGGACATAGTGTAGGCTGTGTCTAATGGTTTTAGACCATCTACACAGGCTATTGACACTGCTGGTCTTGTTAGTGCTGCCTCACCCGGGCTGTTAGATCTTCTGCTGCCGCAGAGGTCAGGTCTAATGTATGCTTACCAAGGCAAATCACCATAGTGATGGGAAGAGCGCTTTCCTCAGCCTCACCCTGCCCACGTCTCCTCTGGGTGCGCCCACGTCTCCTCTGGATGCGCCCAGACTCTGGTCCTTCCTGGTCCACAGTATTACCCCGGTAGAAATAAACTGCTATATAAAAGCTTTAGACTGGGGCACAATTTGTGAATGTTTTATTTGGTCAAATAATGAATAGGACTTTTTCTTTTTTCATCTTTCAATCAAGCTATGGAGTTTATTATATAAGCGAAAGGCATTTCTTGTAGTTCCATGTCCAGGTCCATGTAGTTGGGTACACTAGTTCACAAGTTTAGTTGATCACAGTGAACTGGCAGAACAGACGGTTGCTTCCTTGTTAAACATTTGGTTGCTCTGAGTCTGCTTTGACTGCTCAATGTAATCATAGTACCTAAGTTACGAATGTGTAGCTGTTGTCATATAAGTTGGTAGATAAACTGGATTAATCAAATCAGAACATGGGTGCATGTTTTCCCAGCAGTCTGTGTTTCAGTGAAGGCCAAGTTTCCCCAGACCTTGTTGGGATGTGTGCAGGTTAGATATCACCTGGTGTCATGGTGCTGTGGACTGGAGGACAGCTGGAGTGTGTTGCTATGGGGTTATTTGCATGGGCTGTGCTGATGCAGGGGCCATTATTTGCACTCTGTCTTCCTTTGTTTCAGAAGGTCATGTAACTCTTGAGTCAATGTGTTTTCATATTCTGTAGTAGTATCCTCTGGTGTTTAAGCTAAGCTACACACAGGACCAGTCCATATTCTGTAGTAGTATCCTCTGGTGTTTAAGCTAAGCTACACACAGGACCAGTCCATATTCTGTAGTAGTATCCTCTGGTGTTTAAGCTAAGCTACACACAGGTCCAGTCCATATTCTGTAGTAGTATCCTCTGGTGTTTAAGCTAAGCTACACACAGGACCAGTCCATATTCTGTAGTAGTATCCTCTGGTGTTTAAGCTAAGCTACACACAGGACCAGTCCATATTCTGTAGTAGTATTCTCTGGTGTTTAAGCTAAGCTACACACAGTAGCTCCATGCAGTGGAGCTCTCTTTGTATTGACATGCCTAATGTCCGGTGAATGTTACTTTACATTGCATTTCACAATAACTGTACTACTTAAGCAGCTTTATTGTGTTAGAATGGTCTGGATGTTATCCCAGACTCAGTTCCTGAAACAATGGTTTAGCACTCTATATTCTGACTCAGTTCCTGGTCTGAGTGGCCAAGGAAGTTTACATCCCTGCCCAAATACATTTCCTGCTGCCTCACTGGTCTTTAATGACAAGCTTTTATCTTGGTTGTCAAAGCTTTCACAATGTTTTGTTGTTGACTTGGATCAGATTGTATAAACTAGTTCAGCATCCCAGTATTGGATCAGTGCATCCATACTGCAGCACTATAAACCATTACTTTTAGAAGTGTAAATATATTCTGTCATATGATTCTTCAGGCAGATTGCCAAGCCCAACTTCCATGTAGATCTGAAGGCTTTAAACATGTTTCCCCACTCAATTAAGCACAATAGAAGAAAACTGACCCTCACTTCCTATAGGATTAGCAGACTTTGACCCAGTCAATGTTATAACACAACCTGAGTGAAATGTATTGATGCTGTTTCATTGTGAACACCGATATTAAGGCAGCTTTGTTGTGTTTGTTCTGATGCTTTGACTTTGTTGACTTGCTATGCCAGTCACTCTGTAAAGGCTCATCGCTGACTAGCTACGCTAGCTACTCTGTAAAGGCTCATAGCTGACTAGCTACACTAGCTACTCTGTAAAGGCTCATCGCTGACTAGCTACGCTAGCTACTCTGTAAAGGCTCATCGCTGACTAGCTACACTAGCTACTCTGTAAAGGCTCATAGCTGACTAGCTACACTAGCTACTCTGTAAAGGCTCATCGCTGACTAGCTACACTAGCTACTCTGTAAAGGCTCATCGCTGACTAGCTACACTAGCTACTCTGTAAAGGCTCATCGCTGACTAGCTACACTAGCTACTCTGTAAAGGCTCATCGCTGACTAGCTACACTAGCTACTCTGTAAAGGCTCATCGCTGACTAGCTACACTAGCTACTCTGTAAAGGCTCATCGCTGACTAGCTACGCTAGCTACTCTGTAAAGGCTCATAGCTGACTAGCTACACTAGCTACTCTGTAAAGGCTCATCGCTGACTAGCTACACTAGCTACTCTGTAAAGGCTCATCGCTGACTAGCTACACTAGCTACTCTGTAAAGGCTCATCGCTGACTAGCTACACTAGCTACTCTGTAAAGGCTCATCGCTGACTAGCTACACTAGCTACTCTGTAAAGGCTCATAGCTGACTAGCTACGCTAGCTACTCTGTAAAGGCTCATCGCTGACTAGCTACGCTAGCTACTCTGTAAAGGCTCATAGCTGACTAGCTACGCTAGCTACTCTGTAAAGGCTCATAGCTGACTAGCTAGGCTAGCTACTCTGTAAAGGCTCATAGCTGACTAGCTACGCTAGCTACTCTGTAAAGGCTCATAGCTGACTAGCTACACTAGCTACTCTGTAAAGGCTCATAGCTGACTAGCTACGCTAGCTACTCTGTAAACAGTAAAAGCTGACAAGCAATGCTTGCTACTCTGTAAAGGCATGTAGCTCATTGCTCAGTCCCAAATTTTAAAGGAGCAACGACTTGGCAAATGAGGCGTCTAACCCTAGTAGTCAGATGTGTCTGGTGTTTTTCAGAATTGTAACCATGGTGTGTGTAATGCTGGAGGACCGTGGTGTAGTTCACTTTTACAGTTCTCCTGAGATTACTCTCCCTAATGAACCAGTTTGTCCTTCTCACATCTGGATGGGTTTTTTCTCCTGCTGATTCTCCTACCTCCCATATGAGCAATATAGTAATATGTCTACTAGTCCTCAGTCCTCCCACTCAGCAGACGTCTGCCTGAGACTGGGTGGGTCTGAGGTGTTGTCCAATAGGAGAGAGAGCTGTGGAGTTTTTTTCGGGATGCCGCTTGAGCAGAGGTGTGATTAATAACAGCATCACAAACATATGTTATGGCAAGGAAATGTTTTTTTTTTTCTCCTTTTCTGGGTTTTCCTTTTCTACACTCTCTGACCTGACTGGATAAACCATCACCCATCCATCCACCCAGATTTCAAGCAGTCGGGAAGGACAGGAGGCAGGAAACTATTTCAAGCTATTGGCTTGAACGTTGATCAGCCGCCAATGATATCACATGACAACCTCTGAGGCTCTGCCACTGTCAGCAGTCTCACAACCATCCTGAGAGAAACAAACACACACACACACACACACACACACACACACACTGAGGATGGAGAAAGTGTTTCTGTGAGGGTTTAGAGAGCTGGCGATCACATCCTCTCCACTTCCTACATCTCCTATCCCCTCTTTCCTACTTAGAATGAAGTGAATTTGTCCAGTCATATCGAGGTATTGTACATAATGAAGGTTGACGCCTCTATATTTATGAGAGTACTGTCTCGGGTGGGCACAGGAAATGCCCGGGCACGTCACGTGGTGACCAAAGTCCCTCTGGCTCAGTTCGGCATGGTGTCACTGAGCCCTGTGTACTGCAGTCTGGCTGGCTGCTGGGGGTTGGGGGGGTCTGAATGACTAGATTGTTTTGTGGGTTTATGTCCTCTGGTTCTTTCTGGAACATTCACCCCTATGGAAGAACCGAGCATAGAGAACTGTTTGCCCCAAACCTATTATTTAAGAAAGAGACAAATGTTTGAATTGCACCGTGCTAAGCTAGTTTGCACAACTGGCATGTTTGTGTCCAGTTGCAGATGCCCAGGCCCAGGCAGAGGAGCGTCGCAGCCTAGCGGGGAACGGCCCGAGACCTCCAGCACCGCTGGCAAACCCTTCACCCAGCACAGCAAAGTCTCCACGGCCTGGTACCCTGACCCTCCGGCTGCATCCACTAGCACACGCTGTCATGCACACACACACTTGGATACCGATACGCATCCATTATTCACCAGGGTGTGGTCATGGCCAGGAGACATGCACTCACTCTTGTAGAGTAGCTGTTATGTTACTCCCTCTGCTGTTATGTTACTCCCTCTGCTGTTATGTTACTCACTCTGCTGTTATGTCACTCACTCTGCTGTTATGTCACTCACTCTGCTGTTATGTCACTCACTCTGCTGTTATGTCACTCACTCTGCTGTTATGTCACTCACTCTGCTGTTATGTCACTCACTCTGCTGTTATGTCACTCACTCTGCTGTTATGTCACTCACTCTGCTGTTATGTCACTCACTCTGCTGTTATGTCACTCACTCTGCTGTTATGTCACTCACTCTGCTGTTATGTCACTCACTCTGCTGTTATGTCACTCACTCTGCTGTTATGTCACTCACTCTGCTGTTATGTCACTCACTCTGCTGTTATGTCACTCACTCTGCTGTTATGTCACTCACTCTGCTGTTATGTCACTCACTCTGCTGTTATGTCACTCACTCTGCTGTTATGTCACTCACTCTGCTGTTATGTCACTCACTCTGCTGTTATGTCACGCACTCTGCTGTTATGTCACGCACTCTGCTGTTATGTCACGCACTCTGCTGTTATGTCACGCACTCTGCTGTTATGTCACGCACTCTGCTGTTATGTCACGCACTCTGCTGTTATGTCACGCACTCTGCTGTTATGTCACGCACTCTGCTGTTATGTCACGCACTCTGCTGTTATGTCACTCACTCTGCTGTTATGTCACTCACTCTGCTGTTATGTCACTCACTCTGCTGTTATGTCACTCACTCTGCTGTTATGTCACTCACTCTGCTGTTATGTCACTCACTCTGCTGTTATGTCACTCACTCTGCTGTTATGTCACTCACTCTGCTGTTATGTTACTCCCTGGAGGCGTGACTAAGATCTGATCCACCACTCCTGATCACAGTGGCCCTTATAGACGCACTCTAAAACTCATGAGTGTATGGGTGTGAAGGAATGTTCTTGGTGGAGGTGTAGCCTATATATATATATAGATTGTGAACTGTGTGTATATAGACACTTATGTACGTGTGTGTGTGTGTGTGTGTGTGTATAGACACTTATGTACATGTATCTGTGTGTGTGTGCAGTAATTGATGGCGCTGCATTAAGGATAGATGACCGTCTTCGAGTGGCAAAAGAGCGACGTGAGGAGGCTGATCGGCAACACGGTAAGATCTCAGTCTCCTCAGTGTGGTTTAGAGCTTTGGAGTCTGGCACGCCCACCTTTAATTTGTCCAGCCAATGACCTTGCCCGTTTCTGCCGTGATCTAGTCATTCGATCAGAAACATACACAGATGCAGTCATACCTAGTGTTACCTCGAAATAACTTTATTTATGGGGTGATGATTTTGAACTTTGGGTGGCTTGCAAAGTAAACAAACCAATTGAATGTTTCTTTGGCTACACTCACACACACAGACACACAATTGCCACATCTACCCACTTACAACCTCAAACACATCCATAACCTTTATCTTCTCCAGCTACAAAGGAGTCTCAGATCCTGGAGAGGGAGCGGAGGACCCAGCTGCAGGTGGAGCGTCAGATGGAGGAGCGTCAGAAGAAGCTAGAGGAGCAGCGCAGGAAGGAAGAGCAGAGACGCTCTGCTGTGGAGGAGAAGAGGAGGAATAAACAGGAGGAAGAAAAGGTACGTTCCCGTGGGAGGCCCTGCTTGATGTAGTACTTATTAGAGTGGAGTCTTGATACACACCGTGTGGGCGCACCGTGTGCCATGTGGTGTGGCTAAACCTGTACCGTGTGGGCGCACCGTGTGCCATGTGGTGTGGCTAAACCTGTACCGTGTGGGCGCACCGTGTGCCATGTGGTGTGGCTAAACCTGTACCGTGTGGGCGCACCGTGTGCCATGTGGTGTGGCTAAACCTGTACCGTGTGGGCGCACCGTGTGCCATGTGGTGTGGCTAAACCTGTACCGTGTGGGCGCACCGTGTGCCATGTGGTGTGGCTAAACCTGTACCGTGTGGGCGCACCGTGTGCCATGTGGTGTGGCTAAACCTGTACCGTGTGCCATGTGGTGTGGCTAGATCTGTAATGGTGCACATTAGACACATAGCATTTAGCCAGTATACACTTTAACACCCTGTTTTTGCTCACTATGGTTCATAACATACAGGTTTTATTCCCTCATAAAAAACATCAAGACTCCACTCAACTCCATTCTAATAAGTACTACATCAACCATGTGGGCCGCGCTGCCGTGGTACACATTACATGCAGTTTACTAAGCCATACTAAATATACAAATAACTATTTAAATAACTACTCAACTAGACGTTTTAACTTTTAGCATGGCATGCTTTTGCTTTCCTCGGCTGACGCCTTGCTTAAGGTGTAGCCTAATTGGCTGCGCTAATGCTATGCCTTGGTCTGTGTGTGTGTGTGTGTGTCTGTGTGTCTGTGTGTCTGTGTGTCTGTGTGTCTGTCTGTCTGTGTGTGTGTGTGTGTGTGTGTGGGAACTTCCGAAAGACAGCATACTTTGGTACAGTGTTATAACTGAAGCCACATCCTGTTTTAGCTTATTTCTGTGGGCGTATGCTGCGCCAAACTCATCCCCTGGGTTTTCTTATTCCAGGCTAATGGTCACTAGCACCTTTTGCTCTGTGTCAGAGATGCTGTATTCAGGGCATTCTAGCTGCATTTGCCTAATGTCACCGTTGCCTGTTATCTACTACCTAAAACAATACTGCGTATTCTGTGATAACTGCAATTGCATGGCAGATGTTGCACAAAATGTTTACAAATGAGTAAAGTTTCCGCTTGCACAACCTGAAGGGTGTTCAGTGTCCAACTAATTTTGGAAATAATGGTTATATTGTCACTGTCAACACTGGCTGTGTCAATCATTGTCTATTGACAAAATAAACTTAGCAGACAACCAGGTTCATGTTATTACTGTATGTTATTACTTTATATATACGCAAATTATTTCACTATCTCAGTTGGGATGGCAGGACTGGTCAAGAAATGGCTGGTTTAACTATCGCCTCACAGTCAAAACACCACATGAGTTGTGAAAGAATATTGTCAGTTTAAGCAATGTTTTTTGTCCCAAAGGTCTCAACTAATCTAAGCCCCAGAAACGTTGTTCATCTTTGCCTTTTGGTATCTTGTGAAAGTGTTTTTTGCTGAATTGGTACCCGCTGCGTCTTTGGTTATGTTGGCGCTGGAGTAGGATGCCAGTCGCTCCACGGTCAGTCTTCAAAATCCTGTGGCCAGTTGCCATGGTAATGTCATATTTACTCCCAACATTACCACATGGCTATCTTTCCCTTTATCTATGAGATTACAAGTTTTTTATTTCCTCTGTAATTTTGTTATAACAATGGCTAATATAAATACCACATGCGTACATACAATATACATGCATGCGCGCATACTAGTTTATTGGCGCGCCAAATTGTGCAGACTACGTTATGTCACGTGGGCAGCGGAAGTGGAGGAGATGGAATAATACAACATTGTCATCTGACGCAGGCGCGTTTGCCCAGATGAGCTATGCAATTACCGGTAACTGATTCTAGGTTGTCAAGAGAACTCTAATCAGTTACTGTAATATTATTCCCTGAACTGGAACCGAAATGTGTTATTCATTACAGCATCGCGTTACACTTCTCGTGACAGCTCTAAAACAATATGAACACAGAACAGTATAGACTCATTTCCCCCAGAAACAAGCTGTTACATCAACACACCTCTCATTAGTTCCATAATCTATTGTAAATGTAACACCCAGTAGCTGTAAACTGAACACCTGACAGACCAGCACACATGAAACCTCTTGGTAACATTTTGTAATGTGGATGTCCGGACTGACACCACGGGTCAATGCTGACGTTGTTGTTTTGCTCTCGAAATCATTGTGGGCTAGATTGATTGACAGTATTGCTCTGTCATGTGACTGACTCAGCACCACTCTTATCTCTAACCCCCTCCTTTTCTTGGTGTCGGTCCCCCATTTCCCTCTATTTCACTCCTCTTGTCGTTTTCTCTTTCTCTCACTCTTCTTCAGGAGCACTATGAAGCAGTGATGCGGCGGACTTTGGAGCGCAGCCAAAGACTAGAGCAGAGACAGAAGAGGTGGTCCTGGGGAGGACTGTCGGAGTCAGACAGCAGACCAGGTACTGGAAATCACTCCCAGCCTGTGTGCTCTCTGGGTGGATGTATAGAACATGTTCCATCACTCCCAGCCTGTGTGCTCTCTGGGTGGATGTATAGAACATGTTCCATCACTCCCAGCCTGTGTGCTCTCTGGGTGGATGTACGGAGCTCTGTTTGTGTGCATAGGAGTATGGATTTCTGATTTCCTGCTTGTCTGACAGCTGGGTGCTGAACCTCGCAGGTCGGTGATAGTTGATAATTGTGTCGGCAGCTTGCTTCTGATGTGTTAGTGTTTGTCTGTCTCGTGGAGTTGTGTTCCTATGTCTAACAATATCTTGAATCAATATTGGTCCTAGGACTGTAGGCAGTGGTTGCTGTTATAGGTGCAACACTCTGTATATTGGAATACAAATCATTGTGTCCGGCCAGGCATGTATTTTATTTATGCTGGTGGTTTTTTAGGCGCTAATGAAGTCTAGTTTTGTGTTTAAACTCATGATAGATGTTATTTGTCATTGTGAATGCAGTTCAGGCCAGGGTTAGGCTTTGTCTGTGTTGGTAAGACTGTCCTCTGCTGTTTAAAATCATACGGCTAAAAACAACCAACATAGGTTGCTCTAATTATAAGTCTGAATTGTTTTGTGCCATAAAGCCTAATTGGTGTTTTTTGTCATAAGAACGTTTATTCTAGCACTTGTGTTCTGGCCTGTGACTGTCAGATTCTACTGCTGCTTTTCATCCAGCCTGTGTTCCCTCCATCTTCCCTGTGTGCTGGGTCATATGTCTTCACATCTCTCCCCGCTGAGAGCCTCCGTCTCCCCCACAGGAGACCTTGACACTGGCGCCTCCTCTCCGGTAGCTATAGTAATCTCCCCCGCCTCCCCAGAAAAGCGTCCCAGGACACAACAAGGTGCTGGTTGAACTAGTCGCTACCTGTACTGTTCCCACCGCTCACCCTCAGCACAGACTGGCACTGGCACTGTCACACTGGCACTGTCACACTGGCACTGTCACACTGGCACTGTCACACTGGCACTGTCACACTGGCACTGTCACACTGGCACTGTCACACTGGCACTGTCACACTGGCACTGTCACACTGGCACTGTCACACTGGCACTGTCACACTGGCACTGTCACACTGGCACTGTCACACTGGCACTGTCACACTGGCACTGTCACACTGCCTTACTAATATCTTCCTAGTCCTATCAGGGGTGGACTAGGATGTTTTGGTGTCCGCTTGTCTTTCCCCCGTCCAAACATTAACCATGAGTGGTGTGGCTGACCCTGGAACAGCATTATGCTGTGACCTTCATAACCACTTCATGTGGGCTCATTGAATGGAAGCATCTCTTGTGGACATTGTTTTTGTCATTAACCCTGTCACTCTGGTGTCACGTCAGTCACGCACGTTTACATTACTGTGAATGTCTTGTTTGAAGTCTACACTAACTGCTGTCTGCCTACCAACTGGAATGGCTTTGGTCTGGCACCTGATTTACTGTTCAATGTATGTTTGCAGTTCCTTTCTGTTAGGGGGGATTCCCTGTTTAACCCCTCTGTTTTGTCCCTGTAAGTCAGTTCCTTGTCTAACCCCACCCCCCCTGTCTCCTCCCCTTAGTTGACAAGCGCTCCACCTCCTCAGTAAACCTTAAACAGCCTGTGGATTCTGGCATCAACAAGCGCCTTTCCTCCTCCTCTGCCACCCTCCTGAATTCTCCTGACAAAAGTAAGTTCCCTCTAACCCAGCTGTCCCGTGTCAGTGTCTCTGTCCCAATACTGACCCTGTCCTTCTCGCGTCCAGGAACTGAGTGACAAGGCATTGGACCATTTAGAGACTGGTAAACCAATGATCATCGCAGCATGACTGTGTAATTCAATTGCATCTGTTTTCTGTTCAGCTCCACTCTAGTACCTGTTGTAACACAGGGACGTGTGATGGAGTCTTTAGGCCCAGACACACCATGAATCTATTCCTGATCAGCCAACCAGTACCTTACTGTCTCATGTGATTCTCCAGGTCATATTCTGGGTCCAAGTACATCTCCCCACAATTTCCTTTTCCTCCACCATCGCCAGGACGTCTCTTCCAGAGTGTTGTGTGTTCTCACTTCTACCTCTCTCTCCCTCTGTTTCTTTTCCTCCCAAACATTTTTTCAGTTTTCCCCCCTCTATTTCACTCCTTCATTTTCTCTTTGTCTCTAAAGTAGAGTTGTCATCTTCTAAACCTGTCTGGGTCAAATTTGTCAACCTGTTTCCTCTTACCAGGGTTTGGTACACATTCATAGCCATTGGATTATGGGAATTTTAAGTGCAGACGCAGCACAATATAATCCACTTTATTCAGAACAAAGGATGCCGCTGTTAATCTGACTGTTTCACTCTGGGTTGTCTCGTTGTCTCAGGTGCTCGTGTGAGGAGTTCATCACTAAACCGGTTGCCTAGAAACAACAGTGCCATCGTAGACAGTAAGGAAGGCAGGAAAACACTTCAGGTGGATCAGACAGGTGCATATTGAGGCCCTTGTCGCTTTACACCCCAATAATGGCCAACACCTCTTCACACTGAGACATCTGGGCGTGGCTCTGAGGCTCCTCACTGAGACATCTGGGCGTGGCTCTGAGGCTCCACACTGAGAGATCTGGGCGTGGCTCTGAGGCTCCACACTGAGACATCTGGGCGTGGCTCTGAGGCTCCACACTGAGAGATCTGGGCGTGGCTCTGAGGCTCCACACTGAGAGATCTGGGCGTGGCTCTGAGGCTCCACACTGAGAGATCTGGGCGTGGCTCTGAGGCTCCACACTGAGAGATCTGGGCGTTGCTCTGAGGCTCATATAGGCAATAACCAACTACAGACATTAAAATAATTGATCTAGAAGGTATTCATAAGTGTTTCTCTGAAGTAAGCTGGCGGTTACCTTAAAGGACATCACAGGTCATTGCCAACTAATGCCTGACTTGACATTCATGTAGCTGCACTGTTTATGAGCACTTCTGTTCCCATGTAATGTGCCAATATATAATGTTAATATAATACTATTAACTAAGTTTCTATAAATACTCATCTGAATATTTAGGGCCTTTAAGCCCCCCATCTGTGCCTGATTGGCTGTAACCTCGCTCTCCTGTCTGTAGGCCCCTCCCTGAAGAAGAGAAGCTCCTCCCTGACACGAGTTGGGGGGGGCAGAGTTGCGACCCCCTCCAAAATCGTTAATGGGACTTCAAATGACACAGGTGGCGAGCGTGAATAACTTTTATTTTTTTACTCTCATCCCCGTCTGCACCGCTGGACACTACTTGTGTCATAACACACTCCCATCTTCTGTTCTCCAGCGTTCGTCTCCTCACTCACGCCGCTTAGTTTCTCCAGCAGGGTTCTGGGTTCCCCAGCAGGGTTCTGGGTTCCCCAGCAGGGTTCTGGGTTCCCCAGCAGGGTTCTGGGTGCCAGGCTCTATTGTCGTACTGCAGATCTGCAGTTGAGAAACCTGACAAACGCTGGCAGTTTATAACCAAACTGGTCGTCTTCACTTTTTACTCTGTCTGCTCACCTTCCCGTCCGCTCACCTTCCCGTCCGCTCACCTTCCCGTCCGCTCACCTTCCCGTCCGCTCAACTGCTTCAACAGCGAACACGTCATGCTCCTGGAATGACTCCTAACCATCCTCTGAATCTCTGTTCCTCTGGTCTCTCCAGCAGACGCTCATGTGCCTCTGGTCTCCAGCAGACGCTCATGTGCCTCTGGTCTCCAGCAGACGCTCATGTGCCTCTGGTCTCTCCAGCAGACGCTCATGTGCCTCTGGTCTCTCCAGCAGACGCTCATGTGCCTCTGGTCTTTCCAGCAGACGCTCATGTGCCTCTGGTCTCTCCAGCAGACGCTCATGTGTCACTGGTCTCTCCAGCAGACGCTCATGTGCCTCTGGTCTCTCCAGCAGACGCTCATGTGCCTCTGGTCTCTCCACCAAACTCCTGTCGTTAACTTGCCTCTCTCTTGGACTGCTGTGTTTCACATGTGGCCAGTTTAGTTGTAATCTTCTCTGTCCGTCTCGTTCCTATGAGCTGCTACACACATGGAACAACTCCTCCGGCCTCCTAACTAACATTGTTTGTTTCAGATAACATTTGAAAGCGTTGGATTTGACAGCATGTGGTCTTGCTTGCTTGTCTTCTGGCGATGTGTGTCAGTGCCATTCCCCTGTCGCTCCCCTGGGGTGCACAGAGCACAGACATGCTCTCTGACCGGCTGCTGAAGTACTGGGCTGCTGAAGTACTGGGCTGCTGAAGTACTGGGCTGCTGAAGTACTGGGCTGCTGAAGTACTGGGCTGCTGAAGTACTGGGCTGCTGAAGTACTGGGCTGCTGAAGTACTGGGCTGCTGAAGTACTGGGCTGCTGAAGTACTGGGCTGCTGAAGTACTGGGCTGCTGAAGTACTGGGCTGCTGAAGTACTGGGCTGCTGAAGTACTGGGCTGCTGAAGTACTGGGCTGCTGAAGTACTGGGCTGCTGAAGTACTGGGCTGCTGAAGTACTGGGCTGCTGAAGTACTGGGCTGCTGAAGTACTGGGCTGCTGAAGTACTGGGCTGCTGAAGTACTGGGCTGCTGAAGTACTGGGCTGCTGAAGTACTGGGCTGCTGAAGTACTGGGCTGCTGAAGTACTGGGCTGCTGAAGTACTGAGCTGCTGCTACTAACCATTGATTGTGTTGTATGTCTGTGACTGAATGCTATTGGCTGTGTGTTAACTATAATCTACTCCAAACAGAAGTACTGAATGCTATTGGCTGTGTGTTAACTATAATCTACTCCAAACAGAAGTACTGAATGCTATTGGCTGTGTGTTAACTATAATCTACTCCAAACAGAAGTACTGAATGCTATTGGCTGTGTGTTAACTATAATCTACTCCAAACAGAAGCACTGAATGTGTTGTCGGTAGTAGTTGGTATACTTCATATTTAGCGTTATCTCATTTACCAGGTAAATAGTATTTCAGTGGGTGGAGGTTTGATGGGTTTGATGAGGCCCTGTACTGTTAAAATATTCCAGTCTTCCAGACAATCATATCGTCTTAGAAGTTTCAGTACTGAGTTAGGAGAATTCCTAAATGATCCAGTGGTGTACATTAACTGGATCCTTACAGTAGATAGGGAAAACTCCCAACATTTTCCCAGCATGCCGGCTGGCCCTCCCTAACCTCCAGGCCGACTGGCCCTCCCTAACCTCCAGGCCGACTGGCCCTCCCTAACCTCCAGGCCGACTGGCCCTCCCTAACCTCCAGGCCGACTGGCCCTCCCTAACCTCCAGGCCGACTGGCCCTCCCTAACCTCCAGGCCGACTGGCCCTCCCTAACCTCCAGGCCGACTGGCCCTCCCTAACCTCCAGGCCGACTGGCCCTCCCTAACCTCCAGGCCGACTGGCCCTCCCTAACCTCCAGGCCGACTGGCCCTCCCTAACCTCCAGGCCGACTGGCCCTCCCTAACCTCCAGGCCGACTGGCCCTCCCTAACCTCCAGGCCGACTGGCCCTCCCTAACCTCCAGGCCGACTGGCCCTCCCTAACCTCCAGGCCGACTGGCCCTCCCTAACCTCCAGGCCGACTGGCCCTCCCTAACCTCCAGGCCGACTGGCCCTCCCTAACCTCCAGGCCGACTGGCCCTCCCTAACCTCCAGGCCGACTGGCCCTCCCTAACCTCCAGGCCGACTGGCCCCTGGAGCCTTATGCCATCTGCATCTAACAACTGAGTCTGTGTCGCAGAATATAGAGAAACAGACTGTAATATTTCACTGAGATGCTAGAAATAAAAGGGAAACTGCATTCTTTCATTTCATGAGGTTTGAAGCATTCGTTTTTTACAGTCAGACTCCTGCTCATTCAATAGTGACCATTCTACACCTGCTTTTTAAAACACAGTGAACTGGGCCTAAAATGGGCAACTTTGGGTCAATTTATATTTCGCCTCTTTGCTAATATAAGTCCCTGTAAGTCTCTAATGTAGAAATCCAAGTACCTCTACTTTGAGCCTTTACCTCCATGTTCCTTATCCCTGCTAATTTTCACCATATTCCATTTCCTCAATGTTGACTTCCACTAACTCCCCCCACCACCTAAGCCAGCACCACGGACCATCTTAATTTGACCCCATTACACCTTTAGTCTTCTTCATTTGACCCCATTACACCTGTAGTCTTCTTCATTTGACCCCATTACACCTGTAGTCTTCTTCATTTGACCCCATTACACCTGTAGTCTTCTTCATTTGACCCCATTGCACCTGTAGTCTTCTTCATTTGACCCCATTGCACCTGTAGTCTTCTTTATTTGAACCCATTACACCTGTAGTCTTCTTCATTTGACCCCATTGCACCTGTAGTCTTTTTCATTTGACCCCATTGCACCTGTAGTCTTCTTCATTTGACCCCATTGCACCTGTAGTCTTCTTCATTTGAACCCATTGCACCTGTAGTCTTCTTCATTTGACCCCATTGCACCTGTAGTCTTCTTCATTTGACCCCATTGCACCTGTAGTCTTCTTCATTTGACCCCATTGCACCTGTAGTCTTCTTCATTTGACCCCATTGCACCTGTAGTGTTGTATATTTGCACGACATTCACTGGGTCTGCGTCTCATTAGTCTTGTTTGGGTGTACTTTATAGTTTCCTTCTCTTTATAACCTCTAGATTCCTACAGGGTTTTTCTCTTACTTTGTACATGATTGATTAATAAGGTCACAAATTGGTAGCTTCTACCCTCACCTGTTTGTGTAGGTCTGAACAAATTTAAGGGAAACCTTTCATACACTAACTCATACACTAGGCCCTCTGTGGAATTGCTTTGACACCTCTGCTCTTGGTGAAATGGGTTTTCCACAATGAACCCATTTAAGACTAATGGGACACAGCTTTGGTTTGTTATGTTACATCTCTTCTGTTACTGGTTCAAATCACATGGTGACCCCTCCCCCATCTGCCTATGTTGCACCTTCCCTCATCTACCTTTCTCTCCTTGTTTTGGCTTCATTTTTGGGGGGTTTCTGACGGTGTAGCTCGCAAGCCCCTGGTGAGCACCGTGGACGGAGGCTTCCTCAGTCGCCTGCTCACTCCCACCCAGGCCTCACTAGCTAGGAGCAAGAGTGCAGCTGCCCTGTCAGCTGAAGGAACCGAAGCTCAAGGTAAAACACTCAGAGGACCCCCTAGGTAACATGAGGACCCCTGCTCTTAAACACCCAGTTCACCTCCCTGTGTTGCCATGAGGTAGTTGGATGTCTGTAAAATCTATCTTGCCCTCACCGCTGGCCTGGTAAATGTTCTGTGAACCCATTGGCTGTGTGTGGGTGGTGGGTGGTACTGTGAACCCATTGGCTGTGTGTGGGTGGTGGGTGGGTGGGTGGTACTGTGAACCCATTGGCTGTGTGTAGATGGTGGGTGGGTGGTACTGTGAACCCATTGGCTGTGTGTGGGTGGTGGGTTGTACTGTGAACCCATTGGCTGTGTGTGGGTGGTGGGTTGTACTGTGAACCCATTGGCTGTGTTTGGGTGGTGGGTGGGTGGTACTGTGAACCCATTGGCTGTGTGGTACTGTGAACCCATTGGCTGTGTGTGGGTGGTGGGTTGTACTGTGAACCCATTGGCTGTGTGTGGGTGGTGGGTGGGTGGGTTGTACTGTGAACCCATTGGCTGTGTGTGGGTGGTGGGTGGGTGGTACTGTGAACCCATTGGCTGTGTGTGGGTGGTGGGTTGTACTGTGAACCCATTGGCTGTGTGTGGGTGGTGGGTTGTACTGTGAACCCATTGGCTGTGTGTGGGTGGTGGGTGGGTGGGTGGTACTGTGAACCCATTGGCTGTGTGGGTGGTGGGTGGGTGGTACTGTGAACCCATTGGCTGTGTGTGTGGGTGGTGGGTGGGTGGTTACTGTGAACCCATTGGCTGTGGGGGTGGGTGGGTGGGTGGTACTGTGAACCCATTGGCTGTGTGTGGGTGGTGGGTGGGTGGGTGGTACTGTGAACCCATTGGCTGTGTGTGGGTGGTGGGTTGTACTGTGAACCCATTGGCTGTGTGTGGGTGGTGGGTGGGTGGGTGGGTGGTACTGTGAACCCATTGGCTGTGTGGGTGGTGGGTGGGTGGTACTGTGAACCCATTGGCTGTGTGTGTGGGTGGTGGGTGGGTGGTTACTGTGAACCCATTGGCTGTGTGTGGGTGGTGGGTGGTACTGTGAACCCATTGGCTGTGTGTGGGTGGGTGGGTGGTACTGTGAACCCATTGGCTGTGTGTGGGTTTCTGTACAGGCCTACATGTTATCTATACAGATGTGCTCATCCGTGTTGGTTCACCTGTTTATGTGTGTGGATTGGTTGATTTTTACGGTGAAATATATTTGGTATACTATTAGAATAGAGGTTACCTTAAGGTTGATTGTCGGGTGTAAAAGTAATTGAAGTGAAGGTTATGTTTACATAACATGTCAGGAGACATGTTATTTTCTCGTTGTCACGTGGACAGCTCTACATGGCGTGTGAGAGCTGGCTGGTTTGGTGTTACTGCAGAACCTTGGGGAACAGGCTTGTGTTAAGCTGGTTACCTGTGTGTCAGATGGGGCTGGTTGTTCAGGGTGTGTTGTTCTGTCCTACTGGTAGCTGCTAATGAGGCCAGAGGGCTGGGGAATGCTCCAGTGTAATAGTGTCAGAATACCAGAACCAGTAGGATGGTCCAGTGTAATAGTGTCAGAATACCAGAACCAGTAGGATGGTCCAGTGTAATAGTGTCAGAATACCAGAACCAGTAGGATGGTCCAGTGTAATAGTGTCAGAATACCAGAACCAGTAGGATGGTCCAGTGTAATAGTGTCAGAATACCAGAACCAGTAGGATGGTCCAGTGTAATAGTGTCAGAACCAGTAGGATGGTCCAGTGTAATAGTGTCAGAATACCAGAACCAGTAGGATGGCCCAGTGTAATAGTGTCAGAATACCAGAACCAGTAGGATGGCCCAGTGTAATAGTGTCAGAATACCAGAACCAGTAGGATGGCCCAGTGTAATAGTGTCAGAATACCAGAACCAGTAGGATGGCCCAGTGTAATAGTGTCAGAATACCAGAACCAGTAGGATGGTCCAGTGTAATAGTGTCAGAATACCAGAACCAGTAGGATGGCCCAGTGTAATAGTGTCAGAATACCAGAACCAGTAGGATGGCCCAGTGTAATAGTGTCAGAATACCAGAACCAGTAGGATGGTCCAGTGTAATAGTGTCAGAATACCAGAACCAGTAGGATGGCCCAGTGTAATAGTGTCAGAATACCAGAACCAGTAGGATGGTCCAGTGTAATAGTGTCAGAATACCAGAACCAGTAGGATGGCCCAGTGTAATAGTGTCAGAATACCAGAACCAGTAGGATGGCCCAGTGTAATAGTGTCAGAATACCAGAACCAGTAGGATGGTCCAGTGTAATAGTGTCAGAATACCAGAACCAGTAGGATGGCCCAGTGTAATAGTGTCAGAATACCAGAACCAGTAGAATGGTCCAGTGTAATAGTGTCAGAATACCAGAACCAGTAGGATGGTCCAGTGTACTAGTGTCAGGATACCAGAACCAGTAGGATGGCCCAGTGTAATAGTGTCAGAATACCAGAACCAGTAGGATGGTCCAGTGTAATAGTGTCAGAATACCAGAACCAGTAGGATGGTCCAGTGTACTAGTGTCAGAATACCAGAACCAGTAGGATGGTCCAGTGTAATAGTGTCAGAATACCAGAACCAGTTGGATGGCCCAGTGTAATAATGTCAGAATACCAGAACCAGTAGGATGGTCCAGTGTAATAGTGTCAGAATACCAGAACCAGTAGGATGGTCCAGTGTAATAGTGTCAGAATACCAGAACCAGTAGGATGGCCCAGTGTACTAGTGTCAGAATACCAGAACCAGTAGGATGGTCCAGTGTAATAGTGTCAGAATACCAGAACCAGTAGGATGGTCCAGTGTACTAGTGTCAGAATACCAGAACCAGTAGGATGGTCCAGTGTAATAGTGTCAGAATACCAGAACCAGTAGGATGGTCCAGTGTAATAGTGTCAGAATACCAGAACCAGTAGGATGGCCCAGTGTAATAGTGTCAGAATACCAGAACCAGTAGGATGGCCCAGTGTAATAGTGTCAGAATACCAGAACCAGTAGGATGGTTCAGTCTGGAAAGGGATTTTGGTGACAGCGAGGACCTGTTGACCATGGTTGTTCCTCTGTGGTTCCTCTGTGGTTTTCTAGTGGCTGGTGGAACAGCTCTGGAAGCCGATTTCACCCGATATTTCCCGGGTTCTTAGCGACCGGTTGTTTAGAGAGACATTTGGCTCGTATCCACCACACTTTAAGACACACCCATTTAGATTATAATGCCTCTAATTGGTCATATTATTCATGTTGAGCTCTGAAAACAATCTGATATTATTGGTCAGAATACAGGAAATACATTTAAACAAGCAGGGCCCTGCCTTTCTGGGATTTTGGCACGGCAGGGTGAGTGATCCCAAGGATTATCAATGCTAATTCCAAGCATGTATCCAGATACATTAGTAAGAATCAGAGTCCAGAACCACAGAGCAGTCTCCCCGACGACTGGCCCCACCCCGACGACTGGCCCCACCCCACTCGGGTAGCTGGTTCAACTAGTAGCTGAGATGATTATGCTGTTATTGTAGCTGATAGTGATTTACATAATGGTTCTGAAAGGATCTAATGTAAATTATTGTCTGAACCTCAAAGGAGCAGGAAATACAGGAAAGTCTGAAATGACCTGTTTTTGTAAAACTGATGAATGCTGTTCTTTAACCTCCATCGCTAACCACTACCCCAGCATGATTGAGTGCTATTTGTCATGTGATTGTTTGTGGTGTTTCGATGTGATGGTTTGTTGTGTTGCTAGATGTGATTATCTCTAGTGATTGCAGATGTGAGCTCTGCCATTTGTGCTACATCAGTGGGGGTTGGTGGTGTTTTGTTGCGGTGGTGGTGTGTGTGTTCTCCTTTGTAAACTCACCAATCATGGGGTACTGCCTTCTCATCAATCATTTTCCTCCGTGTGCCACTGCCAGAGCCGACGCTTCAAAATCCACCCATGTGTTAAAAGTGCTTAATCTAATCTCTTTCCACTCTTCTCTCTCCCGTCGCTGCTTTGCTCATCTAACTTGGCTGCTTCTCTCTGCGCTCCCATTGGCTGGTTTCCATGACTGTGTCCTTTACCAGAGTGTCACCTGTGTCCTCGCTCAGCCTCGTCCATCCTGCTGCAGCCGGGACAACGAGGGCCCCTGCGGAGCCGCAGCATCGACCGGCAGAAAAGCCCCACCATGCACACCTCTGCCTCGGCAGACCAGCTGGACCCGTCATCGGTGAGCTCTCATGACTCTGAATCGCTTTTAACGTTAGGACCAAGTACATTCTAGGGTCTAGAAAGTACAACGGACAAATTTAGCTTCCCGGCGGAGTCTCGCTTCCCGGCGACATCTCGCTCAGCATTTGTGTACAACAGAGGGAGATCTGCTCACTAGAGGGTCGTGAGGTAGAGATCTGCTCACTAGAGGGCGAGAGGTAGAGATCTGCTCATTAGAAGGGCGTGAGGTAGAGATCTGCTCACTAGAGGGTCGTGAGGTAGAGATCTGCTCACTAGAGGGTAGTGAGGTTGATATCTGCTCACTAGAGGGGCGTGGGGCAGAGATCTGCTCACTAGAGGGGCGTGGGGTAGAGATCTGCTCACTAGAGGGGCGTGGGGTAGAGATCTGCTCACTAGAGGGGCGTGGGGTAGAGATCTGCTCACAGCTACAGCTGTCTTTCTCCCCCTCCCTGACCTTCCTCCATGTCTATATGAAGGAGCACTATTGTCCGAGACAGAAAGACAGAGGAAAGCACGATATTGTGAGTACTGTAGGGGGCCGGGAGCGGACAGATCACAACCTGAACTTGGGGCTCCATATCCAGACCTGGAATTGTCCCCTTTTACACGATCTTGTTATTGACTGTAAATGACTGGGCAGGTCAAACCGCTGTTCCTGGTAGGTAGACTCCATCTTGTTTAGACCTGTGTTTGTTGATCACCATGGAGGCACTTGTTAGAGGAGAGCTGCAGTTGATGCATTGAGAGGCTTGTGTGTGTGAGTGCGTGTCTGCAGAGTTCTGCGTGCGTATGTGTGTGTGTTCTCTGTGTGTGCGCCTGTAAGTTAAATCCATTCCTCTGTGAACTAGGCTACTTTTTCTTCATTAACGTGAGCTTAATATGTTCCCAGAAAATGTAACGTCTTTACATTTTGATTAGCTTTTAGTCGACATGTAATCAGGCAAACTTTTAGCAAGCTAATGATACTAGATCAGTTGTCCCTGTCTGGTGCCAGACCCAACAGATACAGACCCAACAGATACAGACCCAACAGATTCAGGCCCACCAGGCATGTCTGCCCCCACACCCCTGAACCAGTCTGTCCATCTCCACACCCCTGAACCAGTCTGTCCATCTCCACACCCCTGAACCAGCCAGTCCTGTCCATCTCCACACCCCTGAACCAGTCTGTCCATCTCCACACCCCTGAACCAGTCTGTCCATCTCCACACCCCTGAACCAGTCTGTCCTGTCCATCTCCACACCCCTGAACCAGTCTGTCCATCTCCACACCCCTGAACCAGTCTGTCCATCTCCACACCCCTGAACCAGCCAGTCCTGTCCATCTCCACACCCCTGAACCAGTCTGTCCATCTCCACACCCCTGAACCAGTCTGTCCATCTCCACACCCCTGAACCAGTCTGTCCATCTCCACACCCCTGAACCAGTCTGTCCATCTCCACACCCCTGAACCAGTCTGTCCATCTCCACACCCCTGAACCAGTCAGTCCATCTCCACACCCCTGAACCAGTCTGTCCATCTCCACACCCCTGAACCAGTCCATCTCCACACCCCTGAACCAGCCAGTCCAGTCCATCTCCACAACCAGTCTGTCCATCTCCACACCCCTGAACCAGTCTGTCCATCTCCACACCCCTGAACCAGTCCATCTCCACACCCCTGTCCATCTCCACACCCCTGAACCAGTCTGTCCATCTCCACACCCCTGAACCAGTCTGTCCATCTCCACACCCCTGAACCAGTCTGTCCATCTCCACACCCCTGAACCAGCCAGTCCTGTCCATCTCCACACCCCTGAACCAGTCTGTCCATCTCCACACCCCTGAACCAGTCTGTCCATCTCCACACCCCTGAACCAGCCAGTCCTGTCCATCTCCACACCCCTGAACCAGTCTGTCCATCTCCACACCCTGTCCATCTCCACACCCCTGAACCAGCCAGTCCTGTCCATCTCCACACCCCTGAACCAGCCAGTCCATCTCCATCTCCACACCCCTGAACCAGTCCTGTCCATCTCCACACCCCTCTGAACCAGCCAGTCTGTCCATCTCCACACCCCTGAACCAGCCAGTCTCCATCTCCACCCCTGAACCAGCCAGTCCTGTCCATCTCCACACCCCTGAACCAGCCAGTCCTGTCCATCTCCACACCCCTGAACCAGCCAGTCCTGTCCATCTCCACACCCCTGAACCAGCCAGTCCTGTCCATCTCCACACCCCTGAACCAGCCAGTCCTGTCCATCTCCACACCCCTGAACCAGCCAGTCCTGTCCATCTCCACACCCCTGAACCAGTCTGTCCATCTCCACACCCCTGAACCAGTCTGTCCATCTCCACACCCCTGAACCAGTCTGTCCATCTCCACACCCCTGAACCAGTCTGTCCATCTCCACACCCCTGAACCAGCCAGTCCATCTCCAGATGCGGTTATGCCCGCACATGTCAGTCCTGTAGGGCTGTTTGCAGCTATACCAGGAACTCAGTACTTTTTACAGTTTAATGTGTAGCGTGTGAGTAATATCAACCAATGGCAATCATGTTTTAGTGTGTAGCGTGTGAGTAATATCAACCAATGGCAGTCCTGTTTTAGTGTGTAGCGTGTGAGTAATATCAACCAATGGCAATCATGTTTTAGTGTGTAACGTGTCAGTAATATCAACCAATGGCAATCATGTTTTAGTGTGTAGCGTGTGAGTAATATCAACCAATGGCAGTCATGTTTTAGTGTGTGTGAGTAATATCAACCAATGGCAATCATGTTTTAGTGTGTAGCGTAGTAATATCAACCAATGTTTTAGCAACCAATGGCATCATGTTTTAGTGTGTAGCGTGTCATGAGTAATATCAACCAATGGCAGTCATGTTTTAGTGTGTAACGTGGCAGTCATGAGTAATATCAACCAATGGCAGTCATGTTTTAGTGTGTAATATCAACCAATGGCAATCATGTTTTAGTGTGTAACGTGTGAGTAATATCAACCAATGGCAATCATGTTTAATGTGTAACGTGTGAGTAATATCAACCAATGGCAATCATGTTTAATGTGTAACGTGTGAGTAATATCAACCAATGGCAATCATGTTTAATGTGTAACGTGTGAGTAATATCAACCAATGGCAATCATGTTTTAGTGTGTAGCGTGTGAGTAATATCAACCAATGGCAGTCCTGTTTTAGTGTGTAGCGTGTGAGTAATATCAACCAATGGCAATCATGTTTTAGTGTGTAACGTGTCAGTAATATCAACCAATGGCAATCATGTTTTAGTGTGTAGCGTGTGAGTAATATCAACCAATGGCAGTCATGTTTTAGTGTGTAACGTGTGAGTAATATCAACCAATGGCAGTCATGTTTTAGTGTGTAGCGTGTGAGTAATATCAACCAATGGCAGTCATGTTTAATGTGTAGCGTGTGAGTAATATCAACCAATGGCAGTCATGTTTAATGTGTAGCGTGTGAGTAATATCAACCAATGGCAATCATGTTTTAGTGTGTAACGTGTGAGTAATATCAACCAATGGCAATCATGTTTAATGTGTAACGTGTGAGTAATATCAACCAATGGCAATCATGTTTAATGTGTAACGTGTGAGTAATATCAACCAATGGCAATCATGTTTAATGTGTAACGTGTGAGTAATATCAACCAATGGCAATCATGTTTAATGTGTAACGTGTGAGTAATATCAACCAATGGCAATCATGTTTAATGTGTAACGTGTGAGTAATATCAACCAATGGCAATCATGTTTAATGTGTAACGTGTGAGTAATATCAACCAATGGCAGTCATGTGTAAACACTTATTCTTATTAAATGTATTTTCATTTGCATCTCTTCACCGATTGTTCTGTCTATTTTCTGACACATCAGAAGGAGAAGAGGTTCATGTCACCTGCTGGGAAACGTCCTGCTTCCCCCTCCAATATGACAGGACGCCACCGCTCTCCTTCTCCTGCCCCTCTGTCTGCCAGCAGGAGGCCCCCGTCCCCCAGTGCTTTAAAGTATGTATACCAATCTATCTCTTCCTAAGGAAATGTGGCTGTGTGTGGCTGTGTGTGGCGGTGTGTGGCTGTGTGTGGCTGTGTGTGGCTGTGTGTGGCTGTGTGTGGCGGTGTGTGGCGGTGTGTGGCGGTGTGTGGCTGTGTGTGTGTGGCTGTGTGTGTGTGGCGGTGTGTGTGGCGGTGTGGCGGCTGTGTGTGTGCTGTGTGTGTGTGGCGGTGTGTGTGTGTGGCGGTGTGTGTGTGTGGCGGTGTGTGTGTGTGGCGGTGTGTGTGTGTGGCGGTGTGTGTGTGTGGCGGTGTGTGTGTGGCGGTGTGTGTGTGTGGCGGTGTGTGTGTGTGGCGGTGTGGGTGTGTGTGGGTGTGTGTGTGTGTGGCGGTGTGTGTGTGTGTGGGCGGTGTGTGTGTGTGGGGCGGGGGTGTGTGTGGGGCGGGGTGTGTGTGTGGGGCGGTGTGTGTGGCGGGGTGTGTGTGTGGGGGCGGTGTGTGTGTGGGGGGCGGTGTGTGGGGCGGTGTGTGGGCTGTGTGTGTGGCTGTGTGTGTGGCTGTGTGTCTGGCGGTGTGTGTGTCTGGCGGTGTGTGTGTGTGGCGGTGTGTGTGTGTGGGGGTGTGTGTGTGGGTGTGTGTGTGTGTGTGTGTGGCGGTGTGTGGCGGTGTGTGGGTATGTGGCGTGTGTGTGTGTGTGGCGGTGTGTGTGTGTGTGTGTGTGTGTGTGTGTGGCGGTGTGTGTGTGTGTGGCGGTGTGTGTGTGTGTGGCGGTGTGTGTGTGTGTGGCGGTGTGTGTGGCTGTGTGTGTGTGGCTGTGTGTGTGTGGCGGTGTGTGTGGCTGTGTGTGTGTGGCTGTGTGTGTGTGTGGCGGTGTGTGTGTGGCTGTGTGTGTGTGTGGCTGTGTGTGTGTGTGGCTGTGTGTGTGTGTGTCGGTGTGTGTGTGTGTGGCTGTGTGTGTGTTGTGGCAGCGTCGGTGTGTGTGTGTGGTGGTATTTGATAATTTATACAAGTGCCTCCCCTTTACAGGCAAAGCCCCCGAAATCGCCCCCCCTCACCTGGGGGTATCAAACAGCGCCCCCCATCCCCTCAGCCAGGCTCGGTCAAGTCTCCGTCCCCCCAGCCCACCTCTGCCAAGCCCCCGCCCATTCAGAGACCGGCCCTCACCCCCACCGGGCCCCCCACCTTACGGAAGAGAGACTCCAAGGCCAAAGATCTGTGTCCAGTCCAGCCTCTGGTCCCCCCGTCACCCGAGACTCACCAGAACAGCCCAGTCTCCGTGCTGACCCAGCCCCCCTCCAGTAAGACCAAAGACAAAGAGGGTGAGTTTTGATGACCTCTGTCACATCAGGGGTCAGCTGCCTCTACTCTGTCTCTTATCCTGAAAAATGTTTTTAAAAAATGATTTAGCGCTGATTTCATTCATCTCTCTGTATCCATGGTCTTCTCCCTTCCTGTAGATCATTAGCCAGGGAAGCTAATGTTCTGTAGCTCTGTCTGTGGCTAGGTTTCATGTCTGTAGCTCTGTCTGTGGCTAGGTTTCATGTTTGTAGCAGGTGTGTTTTGCTGAACTCTCAACGTCCCTCTGTTGTATATCAGGTGTGTTTGGCTGTCCTCTAACGTCCCTCTGTTGTATATCAGGTGTGTTTGGCTGTCCTCTAACGTCCCTCTGTTGTATGTCAGGTGTGTTTGGCTGTCCTCTAACGTCCCTCTGTTGTATGTCAGGTGTGTTTGGCTGTCCTCTAACGTCCCTCTGTTGTATGTCAGGTGTGTTTGGCTGTCCTCTAACGTCCCTCTGTTGTATATCAGGTGTGTTTGGCTGTCCTCTAACGTCCCTCTGTTGTATATCAGGTGTGTTTGGCTGTCCTCTAACGTCCCTCTGTTGTATATCAGGTGTGTTTGGCTGTCCTCTAACGTCCCTCTGTTGTATGTCAGGTGTGTTTGGCTGTCCTCTAACGTCCCTCTGTTGTATGTCAGGTGTGTTTGGCTGTCCTCTAACGTCCCTCTGTTGTATGTCAGGTGTGTTTGGCTGTCCTCTAACGTCCCTCTGTTGTATATCAGGTGTGTTTGGCTGTCCTCTAACGTCCCTCTGTTGTATGTCAGGTGTGTTTGGCTGTCCTCTAACGTCCCTCTGTTGTATGTCAGGTGTGTTTGGCTGTCCTCTAACGTCCCTCTGTTGTATATCAGGTGTGTTTGGCTGTCCTCTAACGTCCCTCTGTTGTATATCAGGTGTGTTTGGCTGTCCTCTAACGTCCCTCTGTTGTATGTCAGGTGTGTTTGGCTGTCCTCTAACGTCCCTCTGTTGTATATCAGGTGTGTTTGGCTGTCCTCTAACGTCCCTCTGTTGTATGTCAGGTGTGTTTGGCTGTCCTCTAACGTCCCTCTGTTGTATGTCAGGTGTGTTTGGCTGTCCTCTAACGTCCCTCTGTTGTATGTCAGGTGTGTTTGGCTGTCCTCTAACGTCCCTCTGTTGTATATCAGGTGTGTTTGGCTGTCCTCTAACGTCCCTCTGTTGTATGTCAGGTGTGTTTGGCTGTCCTCTAACGTCCCTCTGTTGTATGTCAGGTGTGTTTGGCTGTCCTCTAACGTCCCTCTGTTGTATGTCAGGTGTGTTTGGCTGTCCTCTAACGTCCCTCTGTTGTATATCAGGTGTGTTTGGCTGTCCTCTAACGTCCCTCTGTTGTATGTCAGGTGTGTTTGGCTGTCCTCTAACGTCCCTCTGTTGTATGTCAGGTGTGTTTGGCTGTCCTCTAACGTCCCTCTGTTGTATGTCAGGTGTGTTTGGCTGTCCTCTAACGTCCCTCTGTTGTATGTCAGGTGTGTTTGGCTGTCCTCTAACGTCCCTCTGTTGTATATCAGGTGTGTTTGGCTGTCCTCTAACGTCCCTCTGTTGTATGTCAGGTGTGTTTGGCTGTCCTCTAACGTCCCTCTGTTGTATGTCAGGTGTGTTTGGCTGTCCTCTAACGTCCTCTGTTGTATGTCAGGTGTGTTTGGCTGTCCTCTAACGTCCCTCTGTTGTATATCAGGTGTGTTTGGCTGTCCTCTAACGTCCCTCTGTTGTATGTCAGGTGTGTTTGGCTGTCCTCTAACGTCCCTCTGTTGTATGTCAGGTGTGTTTGGCTGTCCTCTAACGTCCCTCTGTTGTATGTCAGGTGTGTTTGGCTGTCCTCTAACATCCCTCTGTTGTATGTCAGGTGTGTTTGGCTGTCCTCTAACGTCCCTCTGTTGTATGTCAGGTGATGCTATTGCTCTCATGCAGTGTCTGGGTTACACCTAGTTGAGCCCCAATGTGGGATTAGTGGAGACGTTGTGTCTGGGGTGACGTTGTGTCTAACTTTGTGGCTTTTTATTTCAGACAAGTCCATGGCGGGAACCAACTCTGCAGCAGAGGCAGCCATGATCCTGGCCGAAAACCGCCGTGTGGCTCGGGAGAAGAAGGAGAGAGAGGAGGCCCTTAGAGTGCAGAGAGAGGAGGAGGAAAGGTGAGAAATAGAGACGGCACCACTAGAACATTTAAGGTGGTTACCTAATATGTCTTTATTTACAGGCTGAGGAAGGAAGAGGAGAAACGCTTAGCTGAGGAGGCTCGTTTGAAACGCCTGGAGGAGGAGAAGAGACTGGCGGAGGAGAGGAGGAAGAAGGAGGAGGACGACGCTCGTATGGCAGAGGCAGACCGGGAGAGACTGGAAGCAGAGGAGGCTGTGAGACAGGCTGAGCTCCAGAGAGAAGTAGGAATACCACACACACACACACACACACACACACAGAGAGACTGGAAGCAGAGGAGGCTGTGAGACAGGCTGAGCTCCAGAGAGAAGTAGGAATACCACACACACACACACACACGGAGACTGGAAGCAGAGGAGGCTGTGAGACAGGCTGAGCTCCAGAGAGAAGTAGGAATACCACACACACACACACACAGACTGGAAGCAGAGGAGGCTGTGAGACATGCTGAGCTCCAGAGAGAAGTAGGAATACCACACACACACACACACACACACACAGACTGGAAGCAGAGGAGGCTGTGAGACAGGCTGAGCTCCAGAGAGAAGTAGGAATACCACACACACACACACACAGACTGGAAGCAGAGGAGGCTGTGAGACATGCTGAGCTCCAGAGAGAAGTAGGAATACCACACACACACACACACAGACTGGAAGCAGAGGAGGCTGTGAGACATGCTGAGCTCCAGAGAGAAGTAGGAATACCACACACACACACACACAGACTGGAAGCAGAGGAGGCTGTGAGACATGCTGAGCTCCAGAGAGAAGTAGGAATACCACACACACACACACACACAGACTGGAAGCAGAGGAGGCTGTGAGACATGCTGAGCTCGAGAGAGAAGTAGGAATACCACACACACACACACACACACACACACAGACTGGAAGCAGAGGAGGCTGTGAGACATGCTGAGCTCGAGAGAGAAGTAGGAATACCACACACACACACACACACACAGAGACTGGAAGCAGAGGAGGCTGTGAGACATGCTGAGCTCGAGAGAGAGAGAAGTAGGAATACCACACACACACACACACACACACAGAGACTGGAAGCAGAGGAGGCTGTGAGACAGGCTGAGCTCCAGAGAGAAGTAGGAATACCCCACACACACACACAGACTGGAAGCAGAGGAGGCTGTGAGACAGGCTGAGCTCCAGAGAGAAGTAGGAATACCACACACACACACACACACACAGACTGGAAGCAGAGGAGGCTGTGAGACATGCTGAGCTCGAGAGAGAAGTAGGAATACCACACACACACACACACAGACTGGAAGCAGAGGAGGCTGTGAGACAGGCTGAGCTCCAGAGAGAAGTAGGAATACCACACACACACACACACACACACACACACACACAGAGAGACTGGAAGCAGAGGAGGCTGTGAGACAGGCTGAGCTCCAGAGAGAAGTAGGAATACCACACACACACACTGCACCTGGAAAGTATTCACATCTCTTCACTTTTTCTATAATGTGTTATGTTACAGCATTATTCCAAAGTGTATTCCATTTTTTTAAGTCCTCAATATCCACACAATAATGACAAAGTGAGAAAAGTTTATTAATTCCATTACACCCTTTGTGACCTAAGGCTAATAAATAATATCAATAATATTGTAAAAACATGAGCCTTAAGAAGTAATTTATTGACAATGAACATTGGAACTCTATTAATTTGATTAAACTTTCTTAAGGAGTATTTTTTAAATCTAAAGATTGTCCCAAGTATCTTTTCCATAAAAGAAATTGCGATCTGGCTAAATTAGACCTACTTGGCACACATATTTTTGGGCGTTTTTCCCGTTCTTTTTTTTTTGTTCTCGTTTTTTCTTAAGCTCCATCAGGTTGGATGGGGAGCGTCTGTGCACAGCAATTTTCAGATCTCCCCAGGGATGTTAATTCAGGTTCAAGTCTGGGCTCTGGCTGGGTCTCCCAGTTCATTCCGCTGAAAAACATCCCCACAGCATAATGCTGCCACCACCATGCCTCACTGTAGAGATGGTATTTGCTAGGTGATGTGCGATGCCTGGTTTCCTCCAGACATGAAGCTTGGTGTTCTATCTTTGTTTTATCAGTCCAGAGAATCTTGTTTCTCATGGTCTGAGAGTCCTACATGTGCCTTTTGGCAAACTCCAGAAGGGCTGTCATGTGCTTATTACTGAGAAATTGCTTCCTTCTGGCCACTCTACCATACAGGCCTGATTGGTGGAGTGCTGCAGAAATAGTTGTCTTTCTGGAAGGTTCCTGAAGAAGAGTCCTGGTGATTCCAAAGTTATTCCATTTACAGATGATCGAGGCCACTGTCCTCATTGGTGCCTTCAAACGGTTCACAAATTTTCTGTGCCTCGATAAAATCCTGTCTCGGAGTTGTCAGTTGTCCCATAAGGCAATTCCTTGGACTTCATGGCTTGGTTTGTTTTCTGACATGCGCTGTCAACTTTGGGACCTTATATAGACTGGTGTGTGCCTTTACAAATCATGTCCAATCAACTGAATTTATCACAGGTGGGCTCCAATGAAGTTATAGAAACATCTCAAGGATGAGCAGTGGAAACCGTATGCACCTGAGCTAATTATGCACCTGGGCTAATTATGCACCTGAGCTAATTATGCACCTGAGCTAATTATGCACCTGAGCTAATTATGCACCTGAGCTAATTATGCACCTGAGCTAATTATGCACCTGAGCTAATTATGCACCTGAGCTAATTATGCACCTGAGCTAATTATGCACCTGAGCTAATTATGCACCTGAGCTAATTATGCACCTGAGCTAATTTTGGGTGTCAAGACTGTGTTACTTATGTACATGTGATTGTTTTTGTTTTTATGCGAAATCTTTGAAAACGAAATGTACACGATATGACGGGGTCATTGATTGGTTCTTTGGTGATGTGTTTGTCCAATCACAGCGAGAGGAGGCAGATGCGCGCGCTGTTATTGAGGCAGAGAATGTCCGCCTGGAGAGAGAGAAGGTTTTGGCCCGAAACCAGCAGGAACGCATGGAGAGGAAGAAGGTAAGACTGTCCAACCCAATCAGAGAGTGTATCACTGGTGTGTCCAACCCAATCAGAGAGTGTATCACTGGTGTGTCCAACCCAATCAGAGAGTGTATCACTGGTGTGTCCAACCCAATCAGAGAGTGTATCACTGGTGTGTCCAACCCAATCAGAGAGTGTATCACTGGTGTGTCCAACCCAATCAGAGAGTGTATCACTGGTGTGTCCAACCCAATCAGAGAGTGTATCACTGGTGTGTCCAACCCAATCAGAGAGTGTATCACTGGTGTGTCCAACCCAATCAGAGAGTGTATCACTGGTGTGTCCAACCCAATCAGAGAGTGTATCACTGGTGTGTCCAACCCAATCAGAGAGTGTATCACTGGTGTGTCCAACCCAATCAGAGAGTGTATCACTGGTGTGTCCAACCCAATCAGAGAGTGTATCACTGGTGTGTCCAACCCAATCAGAGAGTGTATCACTGGTGTGTCCAACCCAATCAGAGAGTGTATCACTGGTGTGTCCAACCCAATCAGAGAGTGTATCACTGGTGTGTCCAACCCAATCAGAGAGTGTATCACTGGTGTGTCCAACCCAATCAGAGAGTGTATCACTGGTGTGTCCAACCCAATCAGAGAGTGTATCACTGGTGTGTCCAACCCAATCAGAGAGTGTATCACTGGTGTTTAACAGCAGGCCTTAACACTAAACTCACACTAAACAACGCTTGCCTGTCAACTTGCAGAGAATTGAGGAAATTATGAAGAGAACTAGAAAAGCAGACTTGGAGAAGGTGAGTAGGCGTTAATCAGGTTCTAATGACATGACAACATGTTTTGGTAATAGCCTGTCAACTTGGATAGAAACAGAAGAGGCTGTGCTTCTACATGTTAATGAATGGGTTAAAATACTGCCTTTATGTGGATGCAGATGTTACATGGATATACATTTTTACTTCAATGTGTTCTTTGTAGAGAGAAGGTAACGAGAAAGGCCTGCAGGATGAGGAAGATGAAGATGAAGAAGAGATGGACGACCAAGGTGACGACCAAGGTGACGACCACCAGATCATTTGTGAAGGAGAAACCGAAGGTAATTGTCAAAGACATACAAATAACGTATTTAAAGTGTTGAACAAATAACATTTATTTACAGTCATTAGTGCTGCTTAATTACATATTAACAGGATGATGGATGTTCTAGCCTGGTCATATTAACAGGATGATGGATGTTCTAGCCTGGTCATATTAACAGGATGATGGATGTTCTAGCCTGGTCATATTAACAGGATGGTGGATGTTCTAGCCTGGTCATATTAACAGGATGGTGGATGTTCTAGCCTGGTCATATTAACAGGATGATGGATGTTCTAGCCTGGTCATATTAACAGGATGATGGATGTTCTAGCCTGGTCATATTAACAGGATGGTGGATGTTCTAGCCTGGTCATATTAACAGGTTGGTGGATGTTCTAGCCTGGTCATATTAACACTATGGTGGATGTTCTAGCCTGGTCATATTAACAGGATGATGGATGTTCTAGCCTGGTCATATTAACAGGTTGGTGGATGTTCTAGCCTGGTCATATTAACAGGATGGTGGATGTTCTAGCCTGGTCATATTAACAGGATGGTGGATGTTCTAGCCTGGTCATATTAACAGGATGATGGATGTTCTAGCCTGGTCATATTAACAGGATGGTGGATGTTCTAGCCTGGTCATATTAACAGGATGGTGGATGTTCTAGCCTGGTCATATTAACAGGATGGTGGATGTTCTAGCCTGGTCATATTAACAGGTTGGTGGATGTTCTAGCCTGGTCATATTAACAGGATGGTGGATGTTCTAGCCTGGTCATATTAACAGGATGGTGGATGTTCTAGCCTGGTCATATTAACAGGTTGGTGGATGTTCTAGCCTGGTCATATTAACAGGTTGGTGGATGTTCTAGCCTGGTCATATTAACAGGTTGGTGGATGTTCTAGCCTGGTCATATTAACAGGTTGGTGGATGTTCTAGCCTGGTCATATTAACAGGATGGTGGATGTTCTAGCCTGGTCATATTAACAGGATGGTGGATGTTCTAGCCTGGTCATATTAACAGGATGGTGGATGTTCTAGCCTGGTCCTATTAACAGGATGGTGGATGTTCTAGCCTGGTCATATTAACAGGATGGTGGATGTTCTAGCCTGGTCATATTAACAGGATGATGGATGTTCTAGCCTGGTCATATTAACAGGATGGTGGATGTTCTAGCCTGGTCATATTAACAGGATGGTGGATGTTCTAGCCTGGTCATATTAACAACAGGTAGTAATCCACTGTCCATCTCCGCAGGCGGAGCCACGGATGCTGAGATCGATCAGGGGTGTGGCCTGACTAGCCGGGAGCCAATGGGAA
>CM055729.1:28839549-28904549 GCA_029465975.1 Dallia pectoralis
ACCCAAACCAGACTGCCTCCACCCAAACCAGACTGCCTCCACCCAAACCAGACTGCCTCCACCCAAACCAGACTGCCTCCACCCAAACCAGACTGCCTCCACCCAAACCAGACTGCCTCCACCCAAACCAGACTGCCTCCACCCAAACCAGACTGCCTCCACCCAAACCAGACTGCCTCCACCCAAACCAGACTGCCTCCACCCAAACCAGACTGCCTCCACCCAAACCAGACTGCCTCCACCCAAACCAGACTGCCTCCACCCAAACCAGACTGCCTCCACCCAAACCAGACTGCCTCCACCCAAACCAGACTGCCTCCACCCAAACCAGACTGCCTCCACCCAAACCAGACTGCATCTGTTATTGTACAGAAATATGTTTACAGATCTGTCCTGTGTTTCCCTGCAGAGATGTGATGCTGCCTCCCTTCAGATGCCTGTGAATAATGCACTTGTAGAGTTCCTGCCTAGCTGAGCTCCAGACTCCCTTCCAAACACTCTCTCTCACACACACACACACACTGTACCCCAGCCCTCCTGACATCTTCATCTGGACCACCTCAGCCAGAGGAGACAGGTCTGGTTGGACCTTCTGACTGCTTCAGGAACACGTTTGGTTCCTTTAATGTGCTTGACTTGTTGGTCTTTGGTGTCATACTTACATGTTTATAGTTTCATTCTGTTCATACTGTTAATATTAATTCAGGTGTTGCATTATGGTCATTTATATGCTTTTTGGATTTCCCTAATAACTGTTGTCTGTTTGGTTTGTTTCGGTTCCAGGACAAATTCAGAACACGTAGTGACATTGTGTGTATGAGTTCAGTTTTATCGCCTGTGATTTAGAAAACCCACCCAAGATGAAAATATTGTGATGGGGTGAGAGGTCATCTGGGGTGAGAGGTAATTTGGGTGTTGTAGCCTTTTCAGGGTCTACCTCCATAGGCTGTTGTGACAGATATAGAGGGTGTAGGTTACATCACACCCGGATGACCTCTAACCCCCTTCCAGCCAGTTAGAATCTGAACCAAATATTCTAGATGCTTCTGGCTGTCCGGTTCTCCCATAAATCCTGCAGGAGAAGCTTTCCTTTTAAATGTTCTAGATCTGGTTCTCCCATATATCCAACAGGAGGAGCGTTCCTTTTAAATGTTCTAGATCTGGTTCTCCCATATATCCGGCAGGAGGAGCTTTCGTTTTAAATGTTCTAGATCTGGTTCTCCCATATATCTGGCAGGGGGAGCGTTCCTTTTAAATGTTGTAGGTCTGGTTCTCCCATATATCTGGCAGGAGGAGCGTTCCTTTTAAATGTTCTAGGTCTGGTTGTCTCAATTGTGACATTGGTTATTGGCTGCTTGGAGCTTTTTCCTGTGATCCTGTCCCTCACCACCAGGGGGCACTAGGTTTCAAATCAAACATGGATTTATCCAAATAATGTATCTTAGGTTGGTAGGAATTCAGAAAGGAAACAGTGTGTTTAGTGAATATCAGGGAAGTAGATGTGTTCTTCTGGGCTTTTCTCCTTATGTGTTGGCATGTTGTGCTTTCGCATGTGTATATATATAAAGTGAATTGTTAGCTAACTCATATCATATTCTAATTTAATTGCATCCAGAGAGCTGACCTTTGACTCCCAGCAATGCATGTATGAATCTATACTCTCACCATATGAATTTGTCTATAGCCCCAAATGGTTTAACCTGTCTGTCTGTGTTGGATACGTGCTGTTAGACAAGGTCCCTATGTTTCCATTATAACTCACTTCAGATATTCCTCTGATGGCTGTATGTTTAAACTAGCCCATCAACGGGCTGTGAAGGCGTATGTGAGGCGTTTGACTACTTCCTGTTTGCCACTAGCTCTCTTCTAACTAACTATGTTTCAGTCCTTCTCTACATCTGTTTCTCCGACTACACACCTGGGCTGGCTGCTGCTTTATGCTTTTCCTCTTCTGGCAAAAAAACTAAAACATTTCAATTATTTTTATAATGTATCATTTGGCTGTTTGTTTATATATGAACATATATTTCTACTTATTTAAGTGTTATTGTATTCTGTCTAATCAATATTAGGTCAATGCAACCACGGTTGTGATTGAAATAGGGCTGTTGTCTGTGTATTGTAATGTTTATGTTTGACTCATGCTCTGCCTGTGGCAGAGAACTAGTTCCATACTGTTGTTCAATGCTTTGATCCAGGTTAGTCTCGACCCATGGCTGTGTGAACTCTGCTCCGACCCAGATAGTCACCTCGCAGAGCTGCTAATGCTATTGTTCAGGGCAATGATTGTTTAAATTCAAAATCTCTGGTTACATGAATAAACATGAGGGCTTCCTCACCTCTGCTGTCCCCCCCGGGTGATCGTGGCATGCCATTTGGCAAAACATCCACTAGATGGAGCTACTTCATTGCCTGTAACCCATCAGATGACATGAACTGGGTGATAGTCACATTAGCATGCTGTGGACTCTCTGTTGGTTAATAAGTGGGGTTTCTGTGTGTTAGCTGAGGGGGTTTTAGGTGACTGGATGCTTCTGTTGTTTTACCCCCAACCACCCCTGATGTTGGTCTTGGTTCCCAACTTAAGGGCAAAATGGAGGAGCAGAAGTGTTCCTGTGAAAGGTTTAGCAGGTTACCATAAAACTGTTGCCACTGACTCAGGTTTCTGTCAGGTTCGTGTTGTCTGGCACATCTACCAGTAAATGATGCAGACAGGAAGTCAGGATATGGGTCCGTCTTGGTGTGGTCTCGCTGTTTTATGTTTTATGTTGTTTAAGGGTTATTATTGAGCTGTGTGGACAAGCTTGACTTCCTGATGCTTCCCCAAAACCCACCCAGAGGTCTTCCCATTTGAGTTTTTGCTCTAGTTGTAAACAGCTGATTCAGATGATAATATTTATAGCTTAGGGGTGACCTCATTATTTGAATCAGCTGTTTGGTTCTGGGGCAATAAACTGCACATTCCCCATGGGAGGATCTGCTTTATATTATGCTTTATGACTGGACCTGGAGGTTAGATATGGATAATAGGCATGAAGAATACAAGCAAGCCCTTAACATTTAACATGCGCTCTGTTGCTCCCTGTAGTTTTAATCTACAAGCTGTTTTATTTTTCATCACATCATTAGGCACTTGGCATTGTGGGTGGTTTTCCACTTCTTGGTTTAAAACGCTTTCCCAAATAAATTCCATTTGTGACCTACCAGTGAGATGTAGTTCTATTGTGTAGAGGTTCAGTATGGCACCGTTCTTACAGTTGTTTCCCATCAGGACCTCATATCCACTCCTCACCTTGACAAATAAGAAATCTATTCCCACTGGAGGGGTTTCTGTAGACGTGTCCGATATGAAACGGGCTTGTTTGTGCTACGTGGTAACTGCTAGTAGCACATCTGATCACAGATGAGGTCATTACATGCAGACATGGCTCCCAGACTAGACTCCCTGAGGTGTTGTTCATTCCAGTCTGTGGGCTTGAATGCTCAACTTATTTGATTATCTCAAGACGGTAGAATAGAAAGGTGCCTTAGATTGACAAAAGGTTGTATTTTTATTTTGTTACATTTAATGAATAGGTAATGACATGTGGCTTGTGATTTCCTTGGCTGTGACAATCATTCGACCTGATCAGGGCTACAGTGTGAATATGAATGCTAATCCAAGCTCTGGCCACAAACTATACCTGTAAATATATCTAAAGTGTACTGAGAAGATAAGAACTGTTTAAAATAAAGTTTTGCAAATTAGAAATTGACAATGTGTTATTATTTCTGTCTACCGCATGGAAATGCATAAACACATGTTGGTCTCTTGCCTTTATTGATCTTTAAAACCGTGTTCACATCCCAAACTGTCCCATCACTTCAGAACATGATGAGTTCACATCCCAAACTGTCCCATCACTTCAGAACATGATGAGTTCACATCCCAAACTGTCCCATCACTTCAGAACATAATGAGGTCACATCCCAAACTGTCCCATCACTTCAGAACATGATGAGTTCACATCCCAAACTGTCCCATCACTTCAGAACATAATGAGGTCACATCCCAAACTGTCCCATCACTTCAGAACATAATGAGGTCACATCCCAAACTGTCCCATCACTTCAGAACATAATGAGGTCACATCCCAAACTGTCCCATCACTTCAGAACATGATGAGTTCACATCCCAAACCGTCCCATCACTTCAGAACATGATGATAGCATTTAGAAACACCACTCAAGACCTTCACAGACCAGTTTTTCATTGTGACTATAACATGAAACCATTCATGTGTGATCTTCATATATTATAAGGTTTTTTAATATGCCACTTCAGAGATATCATGACATTAATTTAGTAGTTAGTATAGACCTCAACAAGCTACAGGAAGCATGTAACTTGTCTCATATTAATAGTCCAGCTGAAAGGGTTAATGGTTTTCCCTAATATAATATGGCTATGCAAAGTATTGAATTAGAGCAAAGCTTTTTAGTATTGCATATCCTATGCACGCCAGCTGATGTATGTTAGTACTCCATACAGACAGAAACACAGGAACAAGACTTCCTTAAAACAGCTGTTAGACTTCATGTAAATAACCTAATCTGTGGTTTCAGAAGAGTGAACCAGCTGGCCAGTTGGTTTAGAGGACCCAACATGCATCACTTCGGCCTTCTCGTCCGCTCACAGCTTCTTGGCGCAGTCGGGACAGTAGATGAGCTCTCCGTTCATGACGAAGCGCTTGTTGGCCAGAGAGAGGGAGCATTTTTTGCAGTTGAAGCAGTACTCATGCCAGGAGTGGCCCTCATAGTTCACCACATTGGTCCCGTGGCCAAAACCTGTGTTTAAGGTGTGGAGATGAAACAGTCCTGTGTTAAGGAAGGTGTTAAGAGAAAAGGTGTGTGGAGATAAAACACTCCTGTGCGGGTGTTAATAAAAACGTACTAGCCAGTTTGGCCGGTGATGCCTGAACCATTATATTCGATGTACATAAGGCTCTGTTCTCGGTCATTTATCCCCTGGCACTGTCTGGCAGTACTTCATACATTTACTAAGAACACTGTGCCGTAATGATGCGTGATGACGTTTCATACGCCCATTGGCTGCGTGCATTTTGCAGTGAAATCAGCGCGAGAAACCATGGAAACGAACGGAGCCAGCAGCGCAGGGAGCATAGAGTGAAAGATGAGGGAGTTAAGGGGGAGTATTCGGATTGGGCCTAATTTACTCTTTTCTACGAGCAGCAGGCGCTACCGTGTTCCCAGCCCCGGACCAAAGCACTCAGAAGCGGCCCAATACCTCCACACGATTCCCTCCCATCAACAGTCAGAGCAGGAGATGTTCACCCTTCACGTCCAGACTACAAATTAAGCGCGCATGCGTGTAGCCGCTCATGACTGATCTTAACCTGGCTTACATTACAAACCCAACTTTTGGAAACTAAGCAAAACAAAAAAACATGAAATTAAAAATATAATAATAATTATTAATTATTATAATAAAATAATAACAAAAATAAATCCACAAGAGTATCGGTCTTGGGTCACTTTAGCCTGTACCACCCCGGATAAAGTAGTAGGGTTGGAGTTGCGACATTAACAAAGGTCATTTGTAGTTTACAAAATATTTAGGGTGTTTTTTGCTCACTTTTTGTCTCCCACAACGTTATTCCTCTCATACAGCGTCCATCACAAATGAATGTGAAGGGGCGGGGTATATGCAAATTAGGCGATGACGTCTTCTAGCGCATTTTAGGACAGCCAATAGCTACTTTGCTTACTGAGGAGTTGGAAACACTACAAACATGAATCAACAGGAACAGAGGGTGGCTCAGATTCTGATGGCACCACCTCTGAAGAAGAGCTGTGAATGTGATTCAAATGATCCCAAACTTGAAATTAAATGTTTGCACTTTTTGTGTGTATTTTGTTGATATATATGTAAAAATTTGGCTAGTGAAAATTCAGATTGCCTGGTAACTTTAGAAAGTTACCAGCCACATTGGCTGGTGATCAAAAAAGTTCATTCAGAACCCTGGTTATGGGGTAGAGAGTGGATCAAATTACGTGTGACTCGCCTGTGATTGGGTTCTTGCAGCCATTGCATTGCTTGGCCACGGAGGTCTTGTAGCAGTCCACACAGTAGACGTGCTCCTCATGGGAGGTGAAGCGGGTTCCGGCCAGGGTCTTTCGGCAGGTATGGCAGACGAAGCACTCTGAGTGCCATGGTTGCTCCTGGTAACTGATGCCTCCAGAGGTGATAGCCTAAAGAGGAGAAACGTTTTCAGACGTCCTGGGACGCACTCATCCACTAGAGATATTCTCACAGATATTCACACCTCATTTCCTTGAACTTGTGACTAACATTAATATTAGTTAATATTTTTGCAATTACACATGGCAGGAAAATATAGCACAATTCCAATCAAACGTGTTTCTCTGTGTGTGACAGAGTCGTACCTGTTTGCAGTGAAAGCATTTCTTGGCAAACTTCTTGTCATGGCAAGGCCCACAGAAGATATCATCGCCCTTGTTCAGGAAACTCTGTGAGCGGATTGGCTGCTTGCACTCAAAGCAGATGAAGCATTCCTCGTGCCACACCTTGTTCTTGTACTCCACATTCTGGGTGCCTGTCAATCAAAGAAGGAGAAGATTATAATAAAAACACATGTTTGGTCCAGCGAGGAGAATGGCGTTGGCTTGGAGAGTTTGGCATCAGCAAAGCCTACCTGGCATCACCACCTTGTAGCAGCCCTGGCAACGGTTGCCGTCTTCACGGGAGCCACATTTGCCACACATGATCTTTCCGTCGTCCCTGGCGTTGAACGTCTCATTGGCTAGGGGCTTGTAGCACTTAGCACAGCGGAAACAGTCCTCATGCCAGTGACGGTTTTTATGGTTTAACTCCTGGAGACAACAGATGAGGTCTAATGGTTTAACTCCTGGTGACAACAGAGGAGGTCTAATGGTTTAACTCCTGGTGACAACAGAGGAGGTCTAATGGTTTAACTCCTGGTGACAACAGAGGAGGTCTAATGGTTTAACTCCTGGTGACAACAGAGGAGGTCTAATGGTTTAACTCCTGGTGACAACAGAGGAGGTCTAATGGTTTAACTCCTGGAGAGAACAGAGGAGTGACAGTCACTAACATAAACGTTTAAATCCACAAGACATTTGTCTATCGCTTCTAGGTTACAATTTTCAGAGGGTTTTGGCAGAAACACAGTGAATCATGTCTGTCCAGAAGAAGGCAAATTGTCTGCAGAGAAGCAACCAGCACACGCCAGACGTGGACAAATTGATCCCTAGAGAACTGACCTTCCATCAGCAGGTAACCGAGCTATAAGAGCGTCTGTCTGGTGCCCAACACACACGTTATGTTAGATAGACGATCACACACACAGTACACACACACACACACACACACACAAAACACTGTACATACACACACAATACACTGTACACACACACACGTTATGTTAGATAGACGATCACACAGACTGTACACACACACACGTTATGTTAGATAGACGATCACACAGACTGTACACACACACACACGTTATGTTAGATAGACGATCACACAGACTGTACACACACACACACACACACGTTATGTTAGATAGACGATCACACAGACTGTACACACACACACACGTTATGTTAGATAGACGATCACACAGACTGTACACACACACACACACACACGTTATGTTAGATAGACGATCACACAGACTGTACACACACACACACGTTATGTTAGATAGACGATCACACAGACTGTACATACACACACACACTGTACACACACACACACACACTGTACATACACACACAATACACTGTACATACACACACACACACACACACTGTACATACACACACTGTACATACACACACACACACACTGTACATACACACACACACATTGTACATACACACACTGTACATACACACACTGTACATACACACACAATACACTGTTTGTACACACACACACACACACACTGTACATACACACACACACTGTACATACACACACACACTGTACATACACACACACACTGTACATACACACACAATACACTGTTTGTACACACACACACACACACTGTACATACACACACAATACACTGTTTGTACACAAGCATACACTAATGGGCACAGCTCACCTTGGCATCAGCTCCAATGGGCCGGCGGCATTCAGCACAGGTGTTGGCACAGAGCTTGTCGAAACACTTTGTGCACACGTGCTTCTCGTCCTTCTTCACATATTTCTTCCCATGCAGGTTGTCACGGCAATAGTAACAGTCGAAGCGTTCAGTCATGGTGGAGGTGGCGTAGCTCCTTGGTCCTGTATGAACGCAGACAACAACCTCATGTACCGTAAACAACAACAGACAACAACCTCATGTACCGTAAACAACAACAGACAACAACCTCAAGTACCGTAAACAACAAACTCATGTACCGTAAACAACAACCTCATGTACCGTAGACAACAACCTCATGTAGCATAAACAACAACAGACAACAACCTCATGTACTGTAGACAACAACCTCATGTACTGTAAACAACAACAGACAACAACCTCAAGTAGCGTAAACAACAAACTCATGTACCGTAAACAACAACCTCATGTATCGTAAACAACAACCTCATGTACCGTAAACAACAACAGACAACAATCTCATGTACTGTAAACAACAACACAGACAACAACCTCATATACCGCAGACAAACAATCAATCAAATCAATGTTATAAAGCCCTTCAGCAGTTGTTACCAGATCAGATCAGGTTGTACACAACCACAATCATAATCTAATGCTATTGATTGACATGTAAACACAAGTAATTACAGACTCATTATTTAGATTTACAAAAGAGTGTTTGTTGGAGTTGGGCATTTGGCCCTGAGTCACCACTGGGAGGCAGTGTAGGATACAGTTTGAGCCAACACAACCCTACAGGAGATCTTACGATCCTTGTAAGATTTTGTCCTCGTACCAAACTTGTTTACAATGGGACATGCTGTATGTTCCTCAGTCCTCCAGAAAGTCCTGGTCTGAATATTGATCCCACTCAGCTGTTATCCTGGTCTGAATATTGATCCCACTCAGCTGTTATCCTGGTCTGAATATTGATCCCACTCAGCTGTTATCCTGGTCTGAATATTGATCCCACTCAGCTGTTATCCTGGTCTGAATATTGATCCCACTCAGCTGTTATCCTGGTCTGAATATTGATCCCACTCAGCTGTTATCCTGGTCTGAATATTGATCCCACTCAGCTGTTATCCTGGTCTGAATATTGATCCCACTCAGCTGTTATCCTGGTCTGAATATTGATCCCACTCAGCTGTTATCCTGGTCTGAATATTGATCTCACTCAGCTGTTATCCTGGTCTGAATATTGATCCCACTCAGCTGTTATCCTGGTCTGAATATTGATCCCACTCAGCTGTTATCCTGGTCTGAATATTGATCCCACTCAGCTGTTATCCTGGTCTGAATATTGATCCCACTCAGCTGTTATCCTGGTCTGAATATTGATCCCACTCAGCTGTTATCCTGGTCTGAATATTGATCCCACTCAGCTGTTATCCTGGTCTGAATATTGATCCCACTCAGCTGTTATCCTGGTCTGAATATTGATCCCACTCAGCTGTTATCCTGGTCTGAATATTGATCCCACTCAGCTGTTATCCTGGTCTGAATATTGATCCCACTCAGCTGTTATCCTGGTCTGAATATTGATCCCACTCAGCTGTTATCCTGGTCTGAATATTGATCCCACTCAGCTGTTATCCTGGTCTGAATATTGATCCCACTCAGCTGTTATCCTGGTCTGAATATTGATCCCACTCAGCTGTTATCCTGGTCTGAATATTGATCCCACTCAGCTGTTATCCTGGTCTGAATATTGATCCCACTCAGCTGTTATCCTGGTCTGAATATTGATCCCACTCAGCTGTTATCCTGGTCTGAATATTGATCCCACTCAGCTGTTATCCTGGTCTGAATATTGATCCCACTCAGCTGTTATCCTGGTCTGAATATTGATCCCACTCAGCTGTTATCCTGGTCTGAATATTGATCCCACTCAGCTGTTATCCTGGTCTGAATATTGATCCCACTCAGCTGTTATCCTGGTCTGAATATCCGTTATATGTGTACATCATGGCTGGTCGAGTACTGAGGCATAACTACTGAGGAAACGCAGCATCTAGACACACAAATCCCCATCAGTTACACATTGTCCAAGCTAATACAAACATCTGCTCAAACTGGCATTCTAGTACGCTTCCTGTCCTCTTATCGGACCCAGCCAGACATGGGGTTTAGCATGCCAAACGGCTGAGGGAAGTGTTTGGAAAAATGTCTGTCTCCAGTTGGCTCGCAGATGTTGGCCGGTTGTGATGGGGTGTTAGCATGTAGTCACCACCCCCGTGTTTGTCTCGGCCCCATGGGCTTTGTTGGAAAGTTTAGGCTGTATTTTTAGACCGCCTGGCCCACCTACCCCACCACACCTTATCCCCCCCCACGACATTTGTCTCCATTTTGACGACATGATTTCATTGGTTGTTTGAGTAAACAAACATGCCCCTTTTGCTTATCCAAATGATGATAGTCACACCACAACAGGAAGCAGGAATTGATCATCCATTATGATACAGTATGAGTGTCTTGAACATATTGTGATTTATTGACTTTTACGGCTTGGATTTAAAAAAGAAATCATTTGTACCAGGTAAAAATAAATTACATATTAAAGGGTGATAAATATGTTGCAGAACAAATCGATTGTTTTTTAATTGTATAAACTTCCTCAAGTTATTTCTGCCAGCCCATGACACATTGGAGTCCCAAGTTGGCGTCCCATGTGAAGGACCCATCCCATAGGTTGGGAACCCATTGTCAAGTGACTCTGAAATTAATCGGGCTGTTTAGACCTCATATACATGTCCCATACGCGCGTCCCATACGCGCGTCCCATACACATGTCCAACAGGAAAACATATATTTTCATTTAATTATTAGTTAATAGTTAATAATAATTTTGTTTATTATGGCTCAGATGTTTTACACAACAGATGCAATGAGACTGATGAGGGGAAAACATTGGAATGACACTCTATCCCGGTATCCATGGGAACTGCAAATATTTACGAAAGCCAATTGGCGTTTAGATGGACGCTGAAATGTGATTTACAAAGGGATCTGTCACAGGCACTTGGAGGCGTGCTTCATCACATTGACCCGGTGGGTATAAAGGAACAGAGGACAGAAAAGCCTGTGTTCAGCTGTGCCAGAGGGATCAACATGACTGCCTGGAATAAACCCTGAGTCACTAGTCATCCCCTGTTCTGATTGCAGTGGTACAAGCTGGTCAGCATCGGCCCAGCCAAACCTATTTGGCAGGACTTGACCAATGGCTGAGTGAGGAGAAGGACAGGATATTACTGTCTCAGAGGCCCAAATCCAGTGTCTCAGAGACCCAAATCCACCGTCTCAGAGACCCAAATCCACCGTCTCAGAGACCCACATCCATTGCCTCAGAGACCCACATCCACCGTCTCAGAGACCCACATCCACCGTCTCAGAGACCCACATCCACCGTCTCAGAGACCCACATCCACCGTCTCAGAGACCCACATCCACCGTCTCAGAGACCCACATCCACCGTCTCAGAGACCCACATCCACCGTCTCAGAGACCCACATCCACCGTCTCAGAGACCCACATCCACCGTCTCAGAGACCCACATCCACCGTCTCAGAGACCCACATCCATCCAGACGGGGGCTGTGTGAGGACACAACAGGGCCTTCCAGCCATACTGGGTCTACTGAAACAGAGTTGTAATTAAGAGCTTAGCCTTTCAGCACCCGCTGATCACACTGTGGCACCCCACAGAAACCACTATGGTACGCACCAGAGGGATTTCTGACAGGATTCGGATTATACCACTTTGGTCTCTGGGTGGGGAAACCGTCTCGCGGTGGAAAGGTGTCAGAGATACCTGGCTCTCATCTACATCGATCACCACTGGCGCCATGGCGACTGATCAAAGCCAAGCGGTTCCAAGGAGGAGAGTTGAGCTCAGCTTGTAAGTATAGTACCAACCATGTGATCTCTGTCTGATTATTAATTATTAATTAATATTATATTTATCATGTTTGACTGGTCAATAACAGCATAAATGAAGCTGTTCGAACAGACTGGAGGTCTTAAGGCGCTATTCAATGAAACCCATACTGCAATATTCACACAGTCTATCAAACCCACTAAACAGACCCACTAAACAGCCCCACTAAACAGACCCACTAAACAGACCCACTAAACAGACCCACTAAACAGACCCACTATACAGACCCACTAGACAGACCCACTATACAGACCCAATATATAGACCCATTAAACAGACCCATTTAACACACCAGCACTAGACCAGCACTAGACCAACACTAGACCAACATTAGTCCAACACTAGACCAACACTAGACCAACACTAGACCAGCACTAGACCAGCACTAGACCAATACTAGACCAGCACTAGACCAGCACTAGACCAGCACTAGACCAATACTAGACCAACACTAGACCAACATTAGTCCAACACTAGACCAGCACTAGAACAACACTAGACCAACACTAGACCAGCACTAGACCAGCACTAGACCAGCACTAGACCAATACTAGACCAACACTAGACCAACATTAGTCCAACACTAGACCAGCACTAGAACAACACTAGACCAACACTAGACCAGCACTAGACCAACACTAGACCAGCACTAGACCAGCACTAGACCAGCACTAGACCAGCACTAGACCAACACTAGACCAACACTAGACCAACACTAGACCAGCACTAGACCAACACTAGACCAACACTAGAACAACACTAGACCAGCACTAGACCAACACCAGACCAACATTAGTCCAACACTAGACCAACACTAGACCAACACTAGACCAGCACTAGACCAACACTAGACCAACACTAGACCAGCACTAGACCAACACTAGACCAACACTAGACCAACACTAGACCAGCACTAGACCAACACTAGACCAGCACTAGACCAACACTAGACCAACACTAGACCAACACTAGACCAGCACTAGACCAACACTAGACCAACACTAGACCAACACTAGACCAACACTAGGTAACAGTGAATAAACATTATGAGCTTATATAACATGAATATATGTATGTATATAATGTAAATTTGACCCCCGCACATCTCCAACCAGTTACCTGACAGTCTGTAAGCCATGATGAGATCCTGATGTTACAGAGAGTGTAGCATCCAGAGATAAGAGTTCCACAGAGATCCTGATCCAGAGATCCAGCCTGGTCTGGACTATATACAACCTGGTCCTCTAACCCGGGTTATAAAGCACACCCCTAACCCCACACCCCTAACCCCACACCCTACCCAGAAATGTCCATTCCATTTTAGGATATGAATCAGATTGTCTACAGCTGGGGTGGGCGAACACTTTGGCTGTGACATCAGAGGGAAAACAGGGGTCAGGAATGAAGACCTTTAGGGATGACAGGTCCCCCACGACCCCTGGGGGTGTTTGTGCGGGGTGTCTGGTCTCCAAACTGTCTGTTGAGTGTTTCATTATAACCACTAAATATATTTGTAATTATATACTTACCTGGTGTCAAACAATAGAACGTGTCAAACATCAGAACGTGTCAAACATCAGAACGTGTCAAACATCAGAACGTGTCAAACATCAGAACGTGTCAAACATCAGAACGTGTCAAACATCAGAACGTGTCAAACATCAAAAACGTGTCAAACTTCAGAATGTCTGATATGTTTATAATAATATATTTGGTGACATCAAAACGTGTCATCAAAACATCAAAACGTGTCATCAAAACATCAAAACGTGTCAAACATTAGAATGTGTCAAACGTCAGAACGTGTCAAACATCAGAACGTGTCAAACATCAGAATGTGTCAAACATCAGAATGTGTCAAACGTCAGAATGTGTCAAACGTCAGAATGTGTCAAACATCAGAACGTGTCAGACGTCAGAATGTGTCAAACGTCAGAACGTGTCAAACGTCAGAACGTGTCAAACGTCAGAATGTGTCAAACGTCAGAACGTGTCAAACGTCAGAACGTGTCAAACGTCAGAACGTGTCAAACGTCAGAACGTGTCAAACGTCAGAACGTGTCAAACGTCAGAACGTGTCAAACATCAGAACGTGTCAAACATTAGAATGTGTCAAACATCAGAACGTGTCAAACATTAGAATGTGTCAAACATTAGAATGTGTCAAACGTCAGAATGTGTCAAACGTCAGAATGTGTCAAACATCAGAACGTGTCAGACGTCAGAATGTGTCAAACGTCAGAACGTGTCAAACGTCAGAACGTGTCAAACGTCAGAACGTGTCAAACGTCAGAACGTGTCAAACGTCAGAACGTGTCAAACGTCAGAACGTGTCAAACGTCAGAACGTGTCAAACGCCAGAACGTGTCAAACGTCAGAACGTGTCAAACGTCAGAACGTGTCAAACATCAGAACGTGTCAAACATCAGAACGTGTCAAACGTCAGAATGTGTCAAACAGCAGAACGTGTCAAACATCAGAACGTGTCAGACGTCAGAATGTGTCAAACGTCAGAATGTGTCAAACATCAGAACGTGTCAGACGTCAGAATGTGTCAAACGTCAGAACGTGTCAAACGTCAGAACGTGTCAAACGTCAGAACGTGTCAAACATCAGAACGTGTCAAACATCAGAATGTGTCAAACATCAGAACGTGTAAAACATCAAAAACGTGTCAAACTTCAGAATGTCTGATATGTTTATAATAATATATTTGGTGACATCAAAACGTGTCATCAAAACATCAAAACGTGTCAAACATTAGAATGTGTCAAACATTAGAATGTGTCAAACAGCAGAACGTGTCAAACGTCAGAACGTGTCAGACGTCAGAATGTGTCAAACGTCAGAACGTGTCAAACGTCAGAATGTGTCAAACGTCAGAACGTGTCAAACGTCAGAACGTGTCAAACGTCAGAACGTGTCAAACGTCAGAACGTGTCAAACGTCAGAACGTGTCAAACATCAGAACATGTCAAACATCAGAAAGTGTCAAACATCAGAACGTGTCAAACATCAGAATGTGTCAAACGTCAGAATGTGTCAAACGTCAGAACGTGTCAAACGTCAGAACGTGTCAAACGTCAGAACGTGTCAAACGTCAGAACGTGTCAAACGTCAGAACGTGTCAAATGTCAGAACGTATCAAACATCAGAACGTGTCAAACGTCAGAACGTATCAAACATCAGAACGTGTCAAACGTCAGAACGTATCAAACATCAGAACGTGTCAAACGTCAGAACGTGTCAAACATCAGAACGTGTCAAACATCAGAACGTGTCAAACGTCAGAATGTGTCAAACGTCAGAATGTGTCAAACATCAGAAATTCTGATATGTTTATAATAATATATTTCCTGGTGTCAAACATTAGAATGAGTGACAGAGTGCAGAATGCTCTGCAACCAATGTGCTGAAAGAGACTGAATAATTTCTCTATCAATCAGGTATTCATTTATGGTTAGTTTGTCTAGTGACATAGTATATATTAGCACAAAAAAACTAGAAAAGGTTGTCAGGCTTTTTCAGGAAGTATTAACAAATGTGTGTGTCTGTCTGTGTGTCTGCCTGTGTCTGTGTGCGTGTCTGTGTGTGTCTGTGTGTGTGTGTGTCTGTGTGTCTGTGTGTGTGTGTCTGTCTGTGTGCATGTCTGTGTGTGTGTCTGTCTGTCTGTGTGTGTGTCTGTGTGTGTGTCTGTGTGTCTGTGTGTCTGTGTGTGTGTGTGTGTGTCTGTGTGTGTGTCTGTCTGTGTGCGTGTCTGTGTGTGTCTGTGTGTCTGTGTGTGTGTGTGTGTGTGTCTGTCTGTATGCATGTCTGTGTGTGTGTGTGTCTGTCTGTCTGTCTGTCTGTGTGCGTGTCTGTGTGTCTGTGTGTGTGTCTGTCTGTTTGCATGTCTGTGTGTCTGTCTGTCTGTCTGTGTGTCTGTGTGCGTGTCTGTGTTTACATAACCTACGGATGTGTGATAATAAACAATGTTCTGAAGTGCCTCGGGTCAACATGTTTCCAATGAATACATTTACAAGTACTTGTTTTTTTAAGTTAAATAACTCTCTGTGACCTTAGTGGCACTCAAAATATTTCCTTGAAAGGAGCGCCGCAGACAGTGAAGATGTTTTGAAACCCACATTAAGACTTATACTAAAACGATTATTTGTTAAACATAAAATAAACCAAAACAATATTTTTAAATATTTTCATTTTATATGTATTGACCACCTGTAAAGCCCCACCACTGATCCATCACCACTGATCCCTCACCACTGATCCCTAACCACTGATCCCTAACCACTGATCCCTCACCACTGATCCCTCACCACTGATCCCTTACCACTGATCCATCACCACTGATCCTTCACCACTGATCCATCACCACTGATCCCTTACCACTGATCCCACCACTGATCCCTAACCACTGATCCTTCACCACTGATCCATCACCACTGATCCCTCACCACTGATCCTTCACCACTGATCCTTCACCACTGATCCATCACCACTGATCCTTCACCACTGATCCATCACCACTGATCCTTCACCACTGATCCATCACCACTGATCCCTTACCACTGATCCATCACCACTGATCCTTCACCACTGATCCATCACCACTGATCCCTTACCACTGATCCCACCACTGATCCCTAACCACTGATCCTTCACCACTGATCCATCACCACTGATCCCTCACCACTGATCCTTCACCACTGATCCTTCACCACTGATCCATCACCACTGATCCTTCACCACTGATCCATCACCACTGATCCCTAACCACTGATCCTTTACCACTGATCCTTCACCACTGATCCTTCACCACTGATCCTTCACCACTGATCCTTCACCACTGATCCCTCACCACTGATCCCTAACCACTGATCCCTAACCACTGATCCTTCACCACTGATCCCTAACCACTGATCCTTCACCACTGATCCTTCACCACTGATCCCTAACCACTGATCCCTAACCACTGATCCTTCACCACTGATCCTTCACCACTGATCCCTAACCACTGATCCTTCACCACTGATCCTTCACCACTGATCCTTCACCACTGATCCATCACCACTGATCCTTCACCACTGATCCCTCACCACTGATCCCTCACCACTGATCCTTCACCACTGATCCTTCACCACTGATCCATCACCACTGATCCCTAACCACTGATCCTTTACCACTGATCCCTAACCACTGATCCCTCACCACTGATCCATCACCACTGATCCCTAACCACTGATCCTTCACCACTGATCCCTCACCACTGATCCCTCACCACTGATCCCTCACCACTGATCCCTCACCACTGATCCATCACCACTGATCCATCACCACTGATCCTTCACCACTGATCCATCACCACTGATCCCTCACCACTGATCCCTCACCACTGATCCCTAACCACTGATCCTTCACCACTGATCCCTAACCACTGATCCCTAACCACTGATCCTTCACCACTGATCCCTCATCACTGATCCTTCACCACTGATCCCTCACCACTGATCCCTCACCACTGATCCATCACCACTGATCCCTAACCACTGATCCTTCACCACTGATCCCTCATCACTGATCCTTCACCACTGATCCATCACCACTGATCCCTCACCACTGATCCCTCACCACTGATCCCTCACCACTGATCCATCACCACTGATCCCTCACCACTGATCCCTCACCACTGATCCCTCACCACTGATCCATCACCACTGATCCCTCACCACTGATCCATCACCACTGATCCCACCACTGATCCCACCCACCTGTATTCCATCAGGGCACTCATCTCATTGTGACTGTCATCCTCGGATGATCTCTCATGTCACTCTCAGTCCCTGAGACAGAAGCTGTGGAATGAGTGCCCTCCGTCCCACCTGCCAGTCTGGTAAGCCTTAAATCGGACCGAAATAGACACACACTCTTATGAGCTCCATCAGCAGCTCCCCGGGATAACAAATACAGTGGAAAACTGAAGTGTGTAGTTAGCAAACACCCATACAGACTGTCATATTAACACCCATACAGACTGTCATATTAACACCCATACAGACTGTCATATTAACACCCATACAGACTGTCATATTAACACACATACAGACTGTCATATTAACACCCATACAGACTGTCATATTAACACAGATACAGACTGTCATATTAACACCCATACAGACTGTCATATTAACACAGATACAGACTGTCATATTAACACCCATACAGACTGTCATATTAACACAGATACAGACTGTCATATTAACACCCATACAGACTGTCATATTAACACACATACAGACTGTCATATTAACACCCATACAGACTGTCATATTAACACACATACAGACTGTCATATTAACACCCATACAGACTGTCATATTAACACCCATACAGACTGTCATATTAACACCCATACAGACTGTCATATTAACACAGATACAGACTGTCATATTAACACCCATACAGACTGTCATATTAACACCCATACAGACTGTCATATTAACACCCATACAGACTGTCATATTAACACCCATACAGACTGTCATATTAACACACATACAGACTGTCATATTAACACACATACAGACTGTCATATTAACACACATACAGACTGTCATATTAACACACATACAGACTGTCATATTAACACACATACAGACTGTCATATTAACACCCATACAGACTGTCATATTAACACCCATACAGACTGTCATATTAACACCCATACAGACTGTCATATTAACACACATACAGACTGTCATATTAACACACATGCATACTGTCATATTAACACACATACAGACTGTCATATTAACACCCATACAGACTGTCATATTAACACCCATACAGACTGTCATATTAACACCCATACAGACTGTCATATTAACACCCATACAGACTGTCATATTAACACCCATACAGACTGTCATATTAACACACATACAGACTGTCATATTAACACACATACAGACTGTCATATTAACACACATACATACTGTCATATTAACACCCATACAGACTGTCATATTAACATACAGACTGTCATATTAACACACATACAGACTGTCATATTAACACCCATACAGACTGTCATATTAACACCCATACATACTGTCATATTAACACCCATACAGACTTTCATATTAACACACATACAGACTGTCATATTAACACCCATACAGACTTTCATATTAACACACATACAGACTGCCATATTAACACCCATACAGACTGTCATATTAACACACATACATACTGTCATATTAACACCCATACAGACTTTCATATTAACACACATACAGACTGCCATATTAACACCCATACAGACTGTCATATTAACACACATACATACTGTCATATTAACACCCATACAGACTTTCATATTAACACACATACAGACTGCCATATTAACACCCATACAGACTTTCATATTAACACACATACAGACTGTCATATTAACACACATACAGACTGCCATATTAACACCCATACAGACTGTCATATTAACATACATACAGACTGCCATATTAACACCCATACAGACTTTCATATTAACACACATACAGACTGTCATATTAACACACATACAGACTGTCATATTAACACACATACAGACTGCCATATTAACACCCATACAGACTTTCATATTAACACAGATACAGACTGTCATATTAACACACATACAGACTGCCATATTAACACCCATACAGACTGTCATATTAACATACATACAGACTGCCATATTAACACCCATACAGACTTTCATATTAACACACATACAGACTGTCATATTAACACACATACAGACTGTCATATTAACACACATACAGACTGCCATATTAACACCCATACAGACTGTCATATTAACACACATACATACTGTCATATTAACACCCATACAGACTTTCATATTAACACACATACAGACTGCCATATTAACACCCATACAGACTGTCATATTAACACACATACAGACTGTCATATTAACACCCATACAGACTTTCATATTAACACACATACAGACTGCCATATTAACACCCATACAGACTTTCATATTAACACACATACAGACTGTCATATTAACACACATACAGACTGCCATATTAACACCCATACAGACTGTCATATTAACACCCATACAGACTTTCATATTAACACACATACAGACTGTCATATTAACACACATACAGACTGTCATATTAACACCCATACAGACTGTCATATTAACACCCATACAGACTGTCATATTAACACCCATACAGACTGTCATATTAACACCCATACAGACTGTCATATTAACACCCATACATACTGTCATATTAACACCCATACAGACTTTCATATTAACACACATACAGACTGTCATATTAACACCCATACAGACTTTCATATTAACACACATACAGACTGTCATATTAACACCCATACAGACTTTCATATTAACACACATACAGACTGTCATATTAACACCCATACAGACTTTCATATTAACACACATACAGACTGTCATATTAACACCCATACAGACTTTCATATTAACACACATACAGACTGCCATATTAACACCCATACAAAATTCCTTCATTTCCAGAATTCTCTGGTGAGAGATGAATAAATCCCTCTAAGCAGCATTTGTGAAAGTTACTGTGGGTTTAAGTGCAAACCTAAACTCCCCACAGCACAGTCACACTGACATATCGTAGCACATAATCTGTAGCCTTTTCCCAGTTTATTGCTCCTTCGTTCTTCCACGTTACAGCACTTATTCTCCAGTCTCATGTGCAGCTCTCTGAGGCCCACAGACTATATGCACACTTCATCATGTGTGTCCGATTGGGTTTTATCGGTAATAGCATATCTTCCAGCAGCAGAACTCTGGGAACCAAAGCCAGCCTTGAGTCATGAAGAATGAGTTACTGGAAAGTATTGCCCAGACAGAAACTATTACCAGGCTGTCCAAAGGTTATTTTATCAGTGTTCTTTCGGTCTTATTGAACATTTTATAATAACATTTCCGTATATAGATCGTAACACTATACAAAAACTTTTAACATCTGTCTATTGATGAGCAATAGATAAGGTTAGGATAAAGGTTAGGATTTAGGTTAGGGTAAAGGTTAGGATAAAGGTTAGGATTTAGGTTAGGGTAAAGGTTAGGATAAAGGTTAGGGTAAAGGTTAGGGTAAAGGTTAGGGTAAAGGTTAGGATTTAGGTTAGGGTAAAGGTTAGGATTTAGGTTAGGGTAAAGGTTAGGATAAAGGTTAGGATTTAGGTTAGGGTAAAGGTTAGGATAAAGGTTAGGGTAAAGGTTAGGGTAAAGGTTAGGATAAAGGTTAGGATTTAGGTTAGGGTAAAGGTTAGGATTTAGGTTAGGGTAAAGGTTAGGATAAAGGTTAGGATTTAGGTTAGGGTAAATGTTAGGATAAAGGTTAGGGTAAAGGTTAGGGTAAAGGTTAGGATTTAGGTTAGGGTAAAGGTTAGGATTTAGGTTAGGGTAAAGGTTAGGATAAAGGTTAGGATTTAGGTTAGGGTAAAGGTTAGGATAAAGGTTAGGGTAAAGGTTAGGGTAAAGGTTAGGATAAAGGTTAGGATTTAGGTTAGGGTAAAGGTTAGGATTTAGGTTAGGGTAAAGGTTAGGATAAAGGTTAGGATTTAGGTTAGGGTAAACATATACGCTCAGTAGATGTGTTTGTGTCTCTCCCCCTCCCTCCCTCTGTTTCTCTCTCTCTCTCTCTCTCAGTCTCTCTGTCCGAGAACAGTAGGAGGTACAGATCTGCCCCACCCTTTCAGCCAGTGAGTCAGGCTCACTACATTACCTAATTAGGTTCTGCAGCCGGCCACACACACACAGACGCAAGCCTGCCCGCGCACACACACACACACACACACACACACACACACACACACACACACACACACACACACACACACACACACACACACACACACACACACACACACACACACACACACACACACACACACACACACACACACACACACACACACACACACACACACACACGCACGCCTGCCCACACACCCACACATAAAACACACAGAGATACACGGCAACAGAAACACACACATAGAGATACACACATGTGTTTGCCTGCAACCTACACATACATGCACACAAGTATTTACATTAACTTAGACACACACGTACGCACACACACACACGCGCGCACACGCACACTAAGATGAATGAAGGTGTTCTATACTAGGATAAATATGCTTCATGGCTAGTCTCCTTCAGCAGGGACCCAGCTGTCCTGGGGACTGATACAGGAAGTCTCCTTCAGCAGGGACCCAGCTGTCCTGGGGACTGATACAGGAAGTCTCCTTCAGCAGGGACCCAGCTGTCCTGGGGACTGATACAGGAAGTCTCCTTCAGCAGGGACCCAGCTGTCCTGGGGACTGATACAGGAAGTCTCCTTCAGCAGGGACCCAGCTGTCCTGGGGACTGATACAGGAAGTCTCCTTCAGCAGGGACCCAGCTGTCCTGGGGACTGGTACAGGAAGTCTCCTTCAGCAGGGACCCAGCTGTCCTGGGGACTGATACAGGAAGTCTCCTTCAGCAGGGACCCAGCTGTCCTGGGGACTGATACAGGAAGTCTCCTTCAGCAGGGACCCAGCTGTCCTGGGGACTGGTACAGGAAGTCTCCTTCAGCAGGGACCCAGCTGTCCTGGGGACTGATACAGGAAGTCTCCTTCAGCAGGGACCCAGCTGTCCTGGGGACTGATACAGGAAGTCTCCTTCAGCAGGGACCCAGCTGTCCTGGGGACTGATACAGGAAGTCTCCTTCAGCAGGGACCCAGCTGTCCTGGGGACTGATACAGAAAGCACTTGACCCCCAGTAAGTTCACTTGCATCTCATAGACATCATGTCTGTTAACCCTCGGTGTGGGTTATCCGGCTGTGATGTTGGGCTCTTAGTATTCGACATTATACAACTGGTTGATCAGATTAACCTTTGATAGAAGAAATTACATTACGTTTCAACATAACGTTTGACTGAATCCATCAGCTGGATTGACAGTAGAGGTTCTGTAGAGGAACAATACGGTAACTTTACCAACTTAACCAGAAGTGAAGGACATTGAACCAAATCCAAAATGAATATAATGTGTTTCATTGCCTAAAATGGTGATGTCATCGGCAGAAGGAGAGCCACTCCCACTGAACAGGAGACCGGTGTGGGGGGTGTGGCAGAGGGATGACATCATTCATTTGTTTTGGAAGCTGCCCATTCCAGCAGAGCGAGGCTACCTTATAGCGCAGACCACGAATGACGCGCAGTTGAGGGACTATAATGACTGTGTTCCTGTTGAACGTGGATGATGAGGACATGAGGATGATGAGGACATGAGGATGATGTGGACATGAGGATGATGAGGACATGAGGATGATGAGGACATGAGGATGATGTGGACATGAGGATGATGAGGACATGAGGATGATGAGGACATGAGGATGATGAGGACATGAGGACATGAGGCGGATGAGGACATGAGGATGATGAGGACATGAGGATGATGAGGACATGAGGATGATGAGGACATGAGGATGATGAGGATGATGAGGACATGAGGATAATGAGGACATGAGGATGATGAGGATGATGAGGACATGAGGATGATGAGGACATGAGGATGATGAGGACATGAGGATGATGAGGACATGAGGATGATGAGGACATGAGGATGATGAGGACATGAGGATGATGAGGACATGAGGACATGAGGATGATGAGGACATGAGGATGATGAGGACATGAGGATGATGAGGACATGAGGATGATGAGGACATGAGGATGATGTGGACATGAGGATGATGAGGACATGAGGATGATGAGGACATGAGGACATGAGGCGGATGAGGACATGAGGATGATGAGGACATGAGGATGATGAGGACATGAGGATGATGAGGACATGAGGATGATGAGGATGATGAGGACATGAGGATAATGAGGACATGAGGATGATGAGGACATGAGGATGATGAGGATGATGAGGGACATGAGGATGATGAGGACATGAGGATGATGAGGACATGAGGATGATGAGGACATGAGGATGATGAGGACATGAGGATGATGAGGACATGAGGATGATGTGGACATGAGGATGATGAGGACATGAGGATGATGAGGACATGAGGACATGAGGCGGATGAGGACATGAGGATGATGAGGACATGAGGGATGATGAGGACATGAGGATGATGAGGACATGAGGATGATGAGGACATGAGGATGAGGACATGAGGATGATGAGGACATGAGGATGATGAGGATGATGAGGACATGAGGATGATGAGGACATGAGGATGATGAGGACATGAGGATGATGAGGACATGAGGATGATGAGGACATGAGGATGATGAGGACATGAGGATGATGAGGAGATGAGGATGATGAGGACATGAGGATGATGAGGACATGAGGATGATGAGGACATGAGGATGATGAGGACATGAGGATGATGAGGACATGAGGATGATGAGGACATGAGGATGATGAGGACATGAGGATGATGAGGATGATGGGGACATGAGGATGATGAGGACATGAGGATGATGAGAGGATGATGAGGACATGAGGATGATGAGGACATGAGGATGATGAGGACATGAGGATGATGAGGACATGAGGATGATGAGGACATGAGGACATGAGGATGATGAGGACATGAGGATGATGAGGACATGAGGATGATGAGGACATGAGGATGATGAGGACATGAGGATGATGAGGACATGAGGATGATGAGGACATGAGGATGATGAGGACATGAGGATGATGAGGACATGAGGATGATGAGGACATGAGGACATGAGGATGATGAGGACATGAGGATGATGAGGACATGAGGATGATGAGGACATGAGGATGATGAGGACATGAGGATGATGAGGAGGATGATGAGGATGATGAGGACATGAGGATGATGAGGACATGAGGATGATGAGGACATGAGGATGATGAGGACATGAGGATGATGAGGACATGAGGATGATGAGGACATGAGGATGATGAGGACATGAGGATGATGAGGACATGAGGATGATGAGGACATGAGGATGATGAGGACATGAGGATGATGAGGACATGAGGATGATGAGGACATGAGGATGATGAGGACATGAGGATGATGAGGACATGAGGATGATGAGGACATGAGGATGATGAGGACATGAGGATGATGAGGACATGAGGATGATGAGGACATGAGGATGATGAGGACATGAGGATGATGAGGACATGAGGAGGATGAGGACATGAGGATGATGAGGACATGAGGATGATGAGGACATGAGGATGATGTGGACATGAGGATGATGAGGACATGAGGATGATGAGGACATGAGGATGATGAGGACATGAGGATGATGAGGACATGAGGACATGAGGATGATGAGGACATGAGGATGATGAGGACATGAGGATGATGTGGACATGAGGATGATGAGGACATGAGGATGATGAGGACATGAGGATGATGAGGACATGAGGATGATGAGGACATGAGGATGATGAGGACATGAGGAGGATGAGGACATGAGGATGATGTGGACATGAGGATGATGAGGACATGAGGATGATGAGGACATGAGGACATGAGGATGATGAGGACATGAGGATGATGAGGACATGAGGATGATGAGGACATGAGGATGATGAGGACATGAGGATGATGAGGACATGAGATGGGGTCACTGATCAATTTAAAATAGTGGCCAGATTTAGGTCACAGGACGCGTAAAAAAAACACAGTTTATTTTATTTCATGTGTTTCATTGTAAATAATATTATGTTGAGGTAAACCGCTTCTGAGATTCACCAAAACTTTTTCCAGGGGATTCCAGGGTTTCATTTATAGGCAACATCATGGAAGATTAAACACAAATGAGTTGTCTACGTACAAAAGGTTTCATTTAATTAAGTTCAGTTAAAACTGTGAAACCTATATAGCAGGTAAACTACATGAGGCTAAAGTGAATTAAATCTCACTTTGCCCGAACACATTGAACGCTGGTAGAACTTGTATTTTATTACTTGGACATTAGTTTACTGCAGCAGATACTTTACAAATAATACTCAGATGAGTAAATACTTTATAAACAACCAGCAAATACCTCAGGCGTGCCACAACACTTATTATTAGGGACAATTAAAATACCAGCTCTCTTAACATTTCCCTTAAGCCAAAGCAAATATAATATAGCTTTCACTCACTACAGTTAAGTTCTGTAAACCAGAATACCATTGCGTGGTATGTTGTGTAATGGGCAGTATCCCATATCGCTGGGTCTGTTAATGCATTCATCCATATAGTCACATTTACCAAACTCACGTGTGGATTAAAACATTTACCTACATTCACCTAACAGACCTGAAGGAATCAATATATCTGTCTGGTCTTCTGCATGTCACAAATGACTTTATTTGTTCTTTAGCAGCACATTGTACATCTTTTTATGGTAGTTTTTGAAATAAATACTAACATATTTGACTTACCTATTTCCAGGGTTATAGATGTGTTCCTCTTCTCCTCACAGATGTGTGTGACTGTAGGAACCGAGGAGGAGCTCTCTGGTCACGCTCCTTAAAAGTCAACCGGGCTCCGTGAAAAACAGCAGGATATGATCCAAACCTCTATGTTCATATCAACAATGACCTCAGTCAGGAATTTAAACTTGAGTTGTTAGGATTTAGTTTCTAACACTGTAGGTAATGTTGATGTAGCATACAAGCTTAAACGAGGTATTAACGACAGTTATATAAACCAACCAAACACAAATGTTTTGCATTATTATGCTTTTTTTGATTAACCCAACCTTGGCTGCACATTAATTCCATTCCCCTCAGAAACCACATAGTGACAGAACAGTATTTATGGACAAACAGTTTGACATCTACACAGTTCTTGATCTCAGGTACTACATTCATATGTATGGTAAGTATTTAACAGAGTACACTCTCATCCTTCTTTGGTAATAAATACATTTTGTAGAGGGAGATTGTAACAAGATGAGTCACACTTAGCAGACGTAAATATATTACTGGTGTCCTTAAAACAGTTTCTACTCCAAGCTTGCAGCTGTGACTACAAAAGAATAACACATGTAAATAGATAGAAAATATAAACAGAAAGAAAAAAATATCCTGTCCCAATTTTCAAATGACCAATTCCTGATAATGGCTATCACTCCTTGAAGCGCCTTGCTCTGGATTTAGGAGATTCAAAGATTTGGATGTGTCTTCTGAAACGTAGCTGGTCCCTGTCCAGAATCCTGTAAGCAGCCTGGAGTCTTAACCTACTAGTTTGACATCCAAGGCTTATTGTTAAAGAACCAATAAATGTAAATGGCAGATACCCAATTTATTCCAGAACTCACTGGGTGCTCCAGAAGAACAGGCTCAGTGACAGTATCTATTCCAGAACTCTCTGGGTACTCCAGAAGAACAGGCTCAGTGACAGTATCTATTCCAGAACTCTCTGGGTACTCCAGAAGAACAGGCTCAGTGACAGTATCTATTCCAGAACTCTCTGGGTACTCCAGAAGAACAGGCTCAGTGTCAGTATCTATTACAGAACTCTCTGGGTACTCCAGAACAGGCTCAGTGTCAGTATCTATTCCAGAACTCTCTGGGTACTCCAGAAGAACAGGCTCAGTGTCAGTATCTATTCCAGAACTCTCTGGGTACTCCAGAAGAACAGGCTCAGTGTCAGTATCTATTCCAGAACTCTCTGGGTACTCCAGAACAGGCTCAGTGTCAGTATCTATTCCAGGGAAACAGGACAAAATAGGTGGTGTCATGATAAATAACATGTATTATTGGAACTTTTTAACATACAAGTCCTGTTATAAATTCCTCACACAGAATGCACATTTTAAGGAGATATCTCAACTATTTCCCCAAACCAGATAACAGAATATTTTCTCGGAGGGCAAGATTTAATAAATGTAAAATACGAGGCCCTGGTGGAAAAAGGTTAGGAAGATTTAGTGATTTAATTCCCTGTGTGTAGCTGAATTCCACGTATTGTGTCTGTCAGCATTTCTTGACATCCTGCTGTGCACTCTTAAACAGGACTTACATTGTCATCTTGGGGTCTGAATGGACAGGAAGTGATGGCAAGCAAAGGCCCTGTTGACTGGTTAGCCATGACATTTAGCTTTCCTATCTCTGTACCCGTCTCCAAGGTGACGAGTTGTTGCTAAGCCACCACACAATGTACACAGACACAGAGGCTACATTGACTGTCAAAAGGCTCTGCCAGAAGATGTATTTCTGTTGAAGGGTGTGTGTGTGTGTGTGTGTGTAGCCCCTTTGATTCACTTTCTCCACTGTTTCTTGTGTAATAGACCTAGTTGTAATTGATTTAATATTGTTTTTGCTATCAGCACACCACACCCCATAATGACAATGCAAAAACTAGTTTATAGAAAAGGTACAATTAATTGAAAAACAAAACTAAAAGCAAGGCAAAACAAGGTTTCTCTCTTCAATTGTCCACTTTCATCCCTACAGTGAAGCAAGGTGGTGGGAGCATCATGCTCTGGGGATGCTTCTCACCTGGCTAACACCATCCCTACAGTGAAGCATGGTGGTGGGAGCATCATGCTCTGGGGATGCTTCTCACCTGGCTAACACCATCCCTACAGTGAAGCATGGTGGTGGGAGCATCATGCTCTGGGGATGCTTCTCATCTGGCTAACACCATCCCTACAGTGAAGCATGGTGGTGGGAGCATCATGCTCTGGGGATGCTTCTCACCTGGCTAACACCATCCCTACAGTGAAGCATGGTGGTGGGAGCATCATGCTCTGGGGATGCTTCTCACCTGGCTAACACCATCCCTACAGTGAAGCATGGTGGTGGGAGCATCATGCTCTGGGGATGCTTCTCACCTGGCTAACACCATCCCTACAGTGAAGCATGGTGGTGGGAGCATCATGCTATGGGGATGCTTCTCACCTGGCTAACACCATCCCTACAGTGAAGCATGGTGTTGGGAGCATCATGCTATTGGGATGCTTCTCACCTGGCTAACACCATCCCTACAGTGAAGCATGGTGGTGGGAGCATCATGCTCTGGGGATGCTTCTCATCTGGCTAACACCATCCCTATAGTGAAGCCTCATGGTGGGGGCATCATGCTGTGGGGATGCTTCTCACCTGGCTAACACCATCCCTACAGTGAATCATGGTGGTGGGAGCATCATGCTATGGGGATGCTTCTCATCTGGCTAACACCATCCCTACAGTGAAGCATGGTGGTGGGAGCATCATGCTATGGGGATGCTTCTCAGCAACAGGGAAACTGATAATGATTGAGGAAAGGAGGAGTTGGTAGCTCAGTGGTAGAATGAGAAATTGTTTTCAATCGGCCTACCTGGTTAAATAAAGGTTAAATCAAAAATTTATTAAAAAGTACAGAGGGTTCTGATCTAGAGCACACATGACCTTAGACTGGAGTGAAGATTTCTTTTTCAGCAACGGCAATGATCCAAAGCACACTGCCAAGACCCTCCTGGTGTGGCTTTGAGTTGCCCAGACAAACCTCAGACTCCTACTCCAGTGAATATCTGCAGCCAAACCTCAGACTCCTACTCCAGTGAATATCTGCAGCCAAACCTCAGACTCCTACTCCAGTGAATATCTGCAGCCAAACCTCAGACTCCTACTCCAGTGAATATCTGCAGCCAAACCTCAGACTCCTACTCCAGTGAATATCTGCAGCCAAACCTCAGACTCCTACTCCAGTGAATATCTGCAGCCAAACCTCAGACTCCTACTCCAGTGAATATCTGCAGCCAAACCTCAGACTCCTACTCCAGTGAATATCTGCAGCCAAACCTCAGACTCCTACTCCAGTGAATATCTGCAGCCAAACCTCAGACTCCTACTCCAGTGAATATCTGTGAGAGATCTGAAGATCACAGTTCACATAGACTCACAATCCAATTTAACAAGAGCTACAGATGATTTGCAAGGAACAATGTGATAAAATGAAAAAATCCAGGTGTGTAAAGCTAGTAGATGCATACTTAAAGAAAAGTTACAACTATATAGTCTCTATATACCTAAAGAAAAGTTACAACTATATAGTCTCTATATAGATGACGGAGCACATCTGTTAATGTAGAGGACGTCAAATCAACACAACTGTTTATATCCTTTACATGTAAATGTGAAATTGGCAGGTCCATAAGGAAACAATTTCAGAGGTTTAATGAAAAGCACAGGCTTCTGTTTATTGAACATCGTTAACAATCAGTACCTGAAACACTGAGGCAGCAAAGTGACACTCATATCACGGCAGACACACACACACACACACACGTGCAGAGGCAGCATACACACATGACAGTGAGACAAGAACACGTCAAAGTCACAGTATAAACAGAGTGGACGGTCCCGAAAACTAATCTTAACAAGGTTCCTCTGGTCAGTTATTTTAGACTAGTGGGTCAGATTATTTTATCTGCCAGAAACACTTTAGCAGCTACAAGTTTCTGTTTTTTTAAGACTTTAGTCAGAGTCACTGTCATGGAAAAGGAATGAGCCCATCTGTGTGTCTGTGTGGTGCAGATCATAACAAACTGTACATAAATAAGCATTAAACAGCATGAATACAACCAATCAGATCCTTTAACCTTGATGACATCATATATGACCATATACAAATCATTATTCACCGGGTTAATGTGAATTTCTTAATTTCATTATGAACCCAACACATAGTTCAAAGCATTTTATAGGCAGCTTAAAATAATACAAAATATAATTTGCAAAAAAAGTCCTTTTCATAAGAAGTGCAAGTAGTGTGACAGCCTAAAACAATCTCTTAATTTCCCTTCATTGTTAAACTTAAACATAATAAGAAACAAAATGGAGGAATATATACTGTAGCAACCGTTATAAAAAATGGTGAAAAGGCAGGCTGGATTAAAAACCACAGAGGAGAACATGAATACAGCTGGCTACACAACACCTACTCTACCCACCTACTCTACACAACACCTACTCTACACAACACCTACTCTACACAACACCTACTCTACCCACCTACTCTACACAACACCTACTCTACCCACCTACTCTACCCACCTACTCTACCCACCTACTCTACCCACCTACTCTACCCACCTACTCTACCCACCTACTCTACCCACCTACTCTACACAACACCTACTCTACACAACACCTACTCTACCCACCTACTCTACCCACCTACTCTACCCACCTACTCTACCCACCTACTCTACCCACCTACTCTACCCACCTACTCTACCCACCTACTCTACCCACCTACTCTACCCACCTACTCTACACAACACCTACTCTACACAACACCTACTCTACCCACCTACTCTACCCACCTACTCTACACAACACCTACTCTACCCACCTACTCTACCCACGTACTCTACCCACCTACTCTACCCACCTACTCTACCCACCTATTCTACCCACCTACTCTACCCACCTACTCTACCCACCTACTCTACCCACCTACTCTACCTTTGACCTATCCTTCCCTGGCAACCGTTTCCACCCAGGAGGTGTCCTGTCAACACCTGACACAACAGCACGTTAGCTGCCCCCAGACCAATCACAGAGACCCATGTCCAGAGCTCAAAAGACCCACAGGACAACATATAAAGCAAACTCATTATAGTAGTATTATAGCCACATATGTATTCATCTATTACACATTAAAGATTAGCACACATTCATTTTGTACAACAATTCTGTCATTATAAACCCACTGGCAGTTCGCTAAATGTTTACTCTGAATCATACGAATTTAGAAATAGTTTGTACTTAGCAGAAATATCTTCAAATTAGAGTTTCACAGGTGTGAAACCGTAACTCAGATAATTGGGACTATCGGAGACAGTCTCAGTGTGGTGAGATGGACATCCTCTGACCATCCCGATAATAAACCAACAGCATGGTCAGATATAAATACAACTGCAAAAACAAGGAATGGATGAAGTCGGTTATCCGTAAATGCCAATTACTGACTTGTTTGACAAATACAACACAGAATGTAATGCTTTGATCAAGAGCTCCTTTATCTTATTTTATATATAACCTCACTGCTGTAAATAAAATAGATATTAGACAGTAGGTCAGGTCCGCAGTGGTTTTGATTAGTCACATTTCCTTCGTAAATATAAAAAAATACACGATGTTACAGAACATTGTAAAACACACAGTATTTTGAAGCTGCCTACAATCAGTACATTTTCAGAAAATGCAAATGCAGAAGAAAGGGCTCAAGGCTTTCAGTGTACAACAGACTGGGATCAGATTTCATCCTCATATTTAAATGAGACCCCGTCTTTCTGCTTCTGCGACATCACCCGTGTCAAAACCTCCCAAAGTCACAGCCAAAGTCATTGTGTTAGATCCAAGTTGCCAGTTTACACAGAGCGAGACAAATTACATTGTAAGCCAGCTCTAATTTGACAAATTCACTCAGGCTAATGTACAGATAGCCGGTAGCCGTGGAGAAGGGCGCTCCCTTGTGGTTGGAGGAGTGAATTACATTTTTTAAAAAGGAAATCAATTAATGACGCCGGTCACTCAGGCACTTGATTGACAGTGCAGGGTCACAAAGTCAGGTCAGTCTCAGCTCACACAGGGACGGCCCCCCACACACACACACACACACACACACACACACACACACACACACACACACACACACACACACACACACACACACACACACACACAGGCACGCACACGCAGGCACGCACACGCACACGCGCACACACACACACAGCACCTTGACTTTACTGCACAACCTTTCCGCTTCCCACTCACAGGAACGAATATTCACAATTCAGCATGCAGTTACCATGTCAACGTTGTGACCTTGTGATACAGACACAGATGGTACTAGTTAAACTTTGCACTGTGACCTTGCGATACAGACACAGATAGTGCTAATTAAACTTTGCACTGTGACCTCAACACACAGACTAACGCATGCCTATACACCCAACAACTACGTGACCATAAGAAAGCAGTCATGTGATTACGTAGGCGGTCCTCGTTTTAGACCGAGAACACTCATTGGTTTAGAAGATCGACGAAGGAAAACAAAACAAAAACACAAATAAATAGTTCATACTTCAGTGATGGCGACAGGAGTAGAAATGAGAATGAGGTAGAGACACTGATTAGCCACCTGGGAAACTAAAAAAGAGACGAGGAAGACTTGAGGAAGCAGCGAATACGAGGAGTGTTATGAGAGAGTCAGAGATAGAGACCAGCGTTTCTGATCTTAGTTGACCTCATTCCTGCAGCTTCAGCAGGATGTATCCGGCCCGGGGTTCACATCCTCACACGGTGGCGAGGGTCCTGAAGGGGGGGTTCGGAATCGTCCATGGGCAGGACCAGACGTGTTCCCCGCATCACAAGCTCGTCTCCGCAGGTCAGCTCACGGTCCAGGTCGTCGGCCGGACCAGAACTCGAATGGACTCCGCTAGGGTCCGTGCTCACTGTGATGTCACCATAGGACAGGCTGATGTCTCCTTCCGCCAGGATGAGGTCAGAGTCGTCATCCTTCAGCTGGCACTCGTTCTGGTTAGGAGAAAGGGAAACAGAGAACTAGTTCTTCAACTCGGACAATATCGTGCTAATGGTAGCTCTAAATTATGAAAAGCGTTACAACTGAACCATCGTTAAAAATCAGGAAATCAGCAACTCATTACAGAACGTCAATTAAATCACCTGTAAACGTTAAACTCATTAGGGCAAACTGTCCAATCGGTTCAGAGGATTAACAGAAACCTGGTTTGAGGGGACTGACCTCATAGGCCTGCTGGCTGGTGAGGCACCGTGCCAGAGGGCCACAGCAGCTGGGCATGGTGACAGTCAGCGGGGGGCCACTGTGGGTCAGGATGGGCTTCAGGTAGCTGGAGGGGGGCTAAGGTCAAACATTAAAGAGACAGACATCCGCCTCCTCAACACACCAGCCTTAAATGCTCTGAGTGTACATTATACAAATGCCTATTAATATATTATTATATTATTATTACAGCAGACAGTGAATATGACATCCGTCTGGACAGTTCCATCTGAGGAGGAAATGGCAAGTAGACACCAAAGGATACTTGTGGTCGAAGTTGTACCAGATCCGGAAGAGCCAGGCGCTCTCCTGTTTGGTGTTCCTCCTCTCTGATCCCTCTGTGACCATCAACTGAGGAGACGAAGAAAATAACGCAAATGGAGATCCGGTGTAAACAGACAGTCAAAACCAGCCGTCAAAAAAAGAACGTCAAACAGACAGCCAAATTGACCGTCAAAACCGACAGTGAAACAGACAGTCAAAACGACCTTCTAAACAGTTAGTCAAACAGACAGTCAAACAGACAGTCAACCCAACAGCGCTACAATCAGATGATCACAGAATTCCAGTTTCTTACTTACATTGTTGTCTGCATCAGAGTCGACTCCAACACTGTTGGAAATAAAATAGAAATTAATACCACATCAGGGCGGTTAAAAAGCCACCATAACCCTAAACCTGACCCTAACCTGACCCTAACCCTAAACCTGACCCTAATCCTAAACCTGACCCTAACCCTAAACCATACTAAAGTTCTACTGCTGAAATGCATGAGCTGTGTTTACCTGAGAGTACCAACCTATTCACACAAGGTTATAGGTAAGAAATGAATGGGAAGACACTGACATCCCGTGAACTTTGACCCGTGGCATGGACCTACCGTACGTTCTGGCAGGACAGCATCTGGGTGGTGCCCCCTCCACAGACCCAGACCGTGAAGAAGACTATGAGAAGGGTGGTGGTGAACATCATCCGCCGAGCGTACGTAGCCGTGTCCCGGATTGAAAGGGCAAAGGTCATTGCACCTCTCAGACCTGTGAAGAACAACATGAAGGGCTTAAACCGTTTAGTTGTCATGGCTGGTTTGGAGACATTCAATAATTATTACCAGGTGAGATAACAAGTTAAAACAGGTAAAAGTCTTAACTATGTTGTCAGATCTCTGCCTGAGTACACAGTGCAACAACCTACCAGCAAACATCATCATGTGTTGAAAGTTGGAGCTGATCTTGTTCCTGCGTCCTAGATTAAGCAGGAAGGACAGAGGGTAAATGTTGGCTGCTCTGCCTAGAAACACTGCCACCTGGTGGGGGGAGGCTGTCAAGGAACGGTCCATAGAGAGAACAGAAGCTCAGACATCTCTGGTATAGATATGACATGTCTTTATGAGGGCTGACCCATCTTTTCCATCTGTATACTGAACTGAGACTCCCATATGCTACACAGTATCAGCAGTTACTACTGAAGTGGTTTAGAAACTGATACATTTAGTTTGTTGTTGCTTAATGCTTAATTAAGTCTACCCATTTAACCCTTTAACCCACTGTTAAAAAGTAGCGTTGCAAATGATTCCCCATTTAAACATTTTATTGCGAGTCAGGATACAAAAGCTCCGACGATAAACATTGGGTTAAAGACGTGGTTCTGGAAGGTGAAGAGCGCCAGACCCATGTAGGAGAAGATGAAGTTCTCTGCCAAGAAGTTAAGCAGCTCAAACAGCTGTGGGGTAACAGAGATGACAACAGATGAACAGAGGGACATCCACCTTGACCGGAACATGACACTGTAGTCCGGAGTAGCGTGCAGAAGCTAAGTGCTAACGGTTGTCCTCTAACCTGTTTGGTTCTGTCCTGTGACTCAGGAGACAGGTTGTTGAATGTGTAGTGTGCCTGAGTTATCCCACAGAACAGCACCGCCACCACGCCTGAACACAAACCGAGAGACACAACTCATCTGGGGATCGCAAGACGTGGTCAAACTATGACCTGTGGGGTCAAACTATGACCTGTTGGGTCAAACTATGAACTGTGGGGTCAGACTATGACCTGTGGGGTCAGACTATGACCTGTGGGGTCAGACTATGACCTGTGGGGTCAGACTATGACCTACATGTGGGAGTTCAAAAAGTGTTAAGCAGAGAGAATATTACCTGTGAAGCCACAGGCCTCAGCCAATAGGAAGGTGCTCCAAGACATGAGGAAGAAGAGAGCTGTCTCCAGGAGCTGGAAATCTCTCAACTTAGTGAACTTAGTCACGTAAAAGACAGCAGTCAAGGAACAAAAACGAACACTAATAGAGACACTAAATACACCATTATAAACTAACTATTAAACATAATAGAGACACAAACACATCATTATAAACTAACTATTAAACATAATAGAGACACAAACACATCATTATAAACTAACTATTAAACATAATAGAGACACTAAATACATCATTATAAACTAACTATTGAACATAATAGAGACACAAACACATCATTATAAACTAACTATTAAACATAATAGAGACACAAACACATCATTATAAACTAACTATTGAACATGGTAGAGACACATATTAAATCAGTTTATTAAATGGTGACAGACTAAGGGATATAAGCGCTGTCATGACGCCAGTGGCCACGCCCAGGGCGAAGGATCCACTGAAGACTCCCAAGAACACACCGAAGGATTTCAACACAGCGATCACCTCAAAGGTATGGTTATTGTCCCCCTCTGGCTGGTATAAAACGATGGACCTGATGGACACACACACACACACACACACACACACACACACACACACACACACACACACACACACACACACACACACACACACACACACACACACACACACACACACACACACACACACACACAATAAAACCAAAGATGCTAGATAACTCCATACAGCCCGGACAGCCAATGTGGATGAATCGGGGTATATGAGTCTCTAAAAGGCAATGAAATACCGGTATTTTATTTTTGTAGCCAACAAATTAACATATTTGCAAAATACTAGACACAATTAGTAGAATTACAAAAACAAGAGCAGCTCAACAGTCTTAAAACTCTGTTTAAAGCGCAGATGGCTCTCTCTGGCAAAATCATGGTGGCGTTTGATATAGAAAATAATAATAATTGTACTACACTTCAGCTGGGTCTGTAATGTATGTGATATCTCATTAGATAGCTGCTGACTGTATACTACCTGAAAGGGTTTGGTATATTGCATAGTATACTGTAAACATACCACGGCTAAAGGCTGTTCCCTTACGAAAAAAGTACATTAAAGTATAGTATAAGTGTACTACAAAATGGATAGTACACTTTATTTCACTTTTGATATACTTTTAAGAAGTATGCTTAGAAAATAATTTTCATAAGAATTCTTATGCACAACATATTGCACCTACATCGCTTAAGCGCTGTTGCCATGGTCACCAATATTCAAGGACGTTAAACGTGCCTAGCCTGATTTCAAAAAGTAGCTTTTATAAGTTACATCATAGGAAGATTTGACAAGGCAAATTGTGCTATTATCTTTTCAAATGCAAATTCCATTCGATGCTTACGTTAGCTTGATAACAATGTATAGGACTCCCCTTAAACTAGCTAGTTAACATTATACTGCGTCAAAAATAATGATACGCTTTAGCCACTAATTACTTTACTTCTCTAGAGATGCTATCATGTTTTAGTAACTAGCTTGCACGTCTTTTGGCCATAGGAAGCATTGAGAGTAAACGTTAAAACCAGTAATCTGACGCGATATTTCAGAATACCGGAAACCATGAAACGGTCTCATTGTTATTAATTAAACGTTAAAACCAGTAATTTCTCCTTGTTATTAAAATGCGTCACAAATGTAATTAGACCAGTTTTCATACACGTAATGTGGGTTTGGATATGCCACGCTTTGTGCCAGTCGTCATTTAGGGCTCAAACCACCTGGTTTACAATCAGATCTACAGTAGTTCACTAAGGACATGACACAAATACTTCAACAGCTTTTCATTCAATCTAAAATAAAGCCTAGGTATTGAAACTCAGAAGTATGGGTAACCACTTGTAAATGATTAGCTGGAGCTTAAATTAGTGATGATTTGGAATCCAAATTCTAAAAAATACAGACTACAACTCAGGCTCAAGAGGCAGCAAAAATAAACCCATGTAAAATATTTTACATTAATTAATCAATTATATTAGAAGGTTATTCCTATTCATAATGCAGCATTTCCTTTAATAAACAATTCTCTACAATATATATAAATAGCCACTGCATTAAACCAACAAAAGTACATTCCTAATAGAAGCAGCGTATGAGGGTAGAGTAGGGGTACAGGTACAGGTGTTAGAGCCAGAGGGTAGAGTAGGGGTACAGGTGTTAGAGCCAGAGGGTAGAGTAGGGGTACAGGTGTTAGAGCCAGAGGGTAGAGTAGGGGAACAGGTGTTGGAGCCAGAGGGTAGAGTAGGGGAACAGGTGTTGGAGCCAGAGGGTAGAGTAGGGGTACAGGTGTTGGAGCCAGATGGTAGAGTAGGGGTACAGGTGTTAGAGCCAGAGGGCAGAGTAGGGGTACAGGTACAGGTGTTAGAGCCAGAGGGTAGAGTAGGGGTACAGGTGTTAGAGCCAGAGGGTAGAGTAGGGGTACAGGTGTTAGAGCCAGAGGGTAGAGTAGGGGAACAGGTGTTGGAGCCAGAGGGTAGAGTAGGGGAACAGGTGTTGGAGCCAGAGGGTAGAGTAGGGGTACAGGTGTTGGAGCCAGATGGTAGAGTAGGGGTACAGGTGTTAGAGCCAGAGGGCAGAGTAGGGGTACAGGTGTTACAGCCAGAGGGTAGAGTAGGGGTACAGGTGTTAGAGCCAGAGGGTAGAGTAGGGGTACAGGTGTTAGAGCCAGAGGGTAGAGTAGGGGAACAGGTGTTGGAGCCAGAGGGCAGAGTAGGGGTACAGGTGTTAGAGCCAGATGATAGAGTAGGGGTACAGGTGTTAGAGCCAGAGGGTAGAGTAGGGGTACAGGTGTTAGAGCCAGAGGGTAGAGTAGGGGTACAGGTGTTAGAGCCAGAGGGTAGAGTAGGGGTACAGGTGTTAGAGCCAGAGGGTAGAGTAGGGGTACAGGTGTTAGAGCCAGAGGGTAGAGTAGGGGTACAGGTGTTAGAGCCAGAGGGTAGAGTAGGGGAACAGGTGTTGGAGCCAGAAGGTAGAGTAGAGGTACAGGTGTTAGAGCGAGAGGGTAGAGTAGGGGTACAGGTGTTACAGCCAGAGGGTAGAGTAGGGGTACAGGTGTTACAGCCAGAGGGTAGAGTAGGGGTACAGGTGTTACAGCCAGATGGTAGAGTAGGGGTACAGGTGTTACAGCCAGAGGGTGGAGTAGGGGTACAGATGTTAGAGCCAGAGGGTAGAGTAGGGGTACAGGTGTTACAGCCAGAGGGTAGAGTAGGGGTACAGGTGTTAGAGCCAGAGGGTAGAGTAGGGGTACAGGTGTTAGAGCCAGAGGGTAGAGTAGGGGTACAGGTGTTACAGCCAGAGGGTGGAGTAGGGTTACAGATGTTAGAGCCAGAGGGTAGAGTAGGGGTACAGGTGTTAGAGCCAGAGGGTAGAGTAGGGGTACAGGTGTTACAGCCAGAGGGTAGAGTAGGGGTACAGGTGTTACAGCCAGAGGGTAGAGTAGGGGTACAGGTGTTACAGCCAGAGGGTAGAGTAGGGGAACAGGTGTTAGAGCCAAGCAACATGCACACTGGGGATGTAATGAACCACAGTCACCCAAACAGCAAACCACCAGAAATCCACACCACAAGAACCAGATTGCTGTTTCAAATGGATTCCTTATATATTCACTATCTGGGGTTTAATGTCTGGTCATTTGCTGTGCACATTCTGACGATGCAGAAATAAAAAGTCACTGCAAAGCACTCTGAGCTAGAACACTCGTTCAGGGGACCCACTGATTGGCTGATTGATTGACTCCAGCGGCGTGCCGCACCCCCGCACTCAGCGGCCCATAACACATTAGAATTCTGAAAACAATGGTTCCCGACAGGGGAGAAATCATGGTTAGGTTTGCTGAAGAGTCAGTCTCACACAGTCCACCACACCAATGGTTAGTCTCACACAGTCCACCACACCAGTAGTTAGTCTCACACAGTCCACCACACCAGTAGTCAGTCTCACACAGTCCACCACACCAGTAGTCAGTCTCACACAGTCCACCACACCAGTAGTTAGTCTCACACAGTCCACCACACCAGTGGTCAGTCTCACACAGTCCACCACACCAGTAGTTAGTCTCACACAGTCCACCACACCAGTAGTCAGTCTCACACAGTCCACCACACCAGTAGTCAGTCTCACACAGTCCACCACACCAGTGGTCAGTCTCACACAGTCCACCACACCAATAGTCAGTCTCACACAGACCACCACACCAGTGGTTAGTCTCACACAGTCCACCACACCAGTGGTCAGTCTCACACAGTCCACCAAACCAGTAGTCAGTCTCACACAGTCCACCACACCAGTAGTTAGTCTCACACAGTCCACCACACCAGTGGTCAGTCTCACACAGTCCACCACACCAGTAGTCAGTCTCACACAGTCCACCACACCAGTAGTCAGTCTCACACAGTCCACCACACCAATAGTTAGTCTCACACAGTCCACCACACCAGTAGTTAGTCTCACACAGTCCACCACACCAGTAGTTAGTCTCACACAGTCCACCACACCAGTAGTCAGTCTCACACAGTCCACCACACCAGTAGTCAGTCTCACACAGTCCACCACACCAGTAGTTAGTCTCACACAGTCCACCACACCAATAGTTAGTCTCACACAGTCCACCACACCAGTAGTCAGTCTCACACAGTCCACCACACCAGTAGTTAGTCTCACACAGTCCACCACACCAATAGTTAGTCTCACACAGTCCACCACACCAGTAGTTAGTCTCACACAGTCCACCACACCAGTAGTTAGTCTCACACAGTCCACCACACCAGTGGTCAGTTTCGTTTAGAACCAAATCAAAACACAATCAACAGCAAAAAACATTTGTTGAAAGGGAGGACAATGCAAAGCTGCACCTACACAGGAACCCCAAATCCGATATGTTAAAATCAGAATTAGACCAGACCAGCTGATGTAAAAGCACCTAATGTGCAAGAGACAAGTCTAAATGCAGTCTGTGGTGCCACAGTGTTGACAGTATCTGCAGACAGACAGACATCACAGTGTTGGTAGTATCTGCAGACAGACAGACATCACAGTGTTGGTAGTATCTGCAGACAGACAGACATCACAGTGTTGACAGTATCTGCAGACAGACAGACATCACAGTGTTGGTAGTATCTGCAGACAGACATCACAGTGTTGACAGTATCTGCAGACAGACATCACAGTGTTGACAGTATCTGCAGACAGACAGACATCACAGTGTTGGTAGTATCTGCAGACAGACATCACAGTGTTGGTAGTATCTGCAGACAGACATCACAGTGTTGGTAGTATCTGCAGACAGACAGACATCACAGTGTTGACAGTATCTGCAGACAGACAGACATCACAGTGTTGGTAGTATCTGCAGACAGACATCACAGTGTTGACAGTATCTGCAGACAGACATCACAGTGTTGGTAGTATCTGCAGACAGACATCACAGTGTTGACAGTATCTGCAGACAGACATCACAGTGTTGACAGTATCTGCAGACAGACATCACAGTGTTGGTAGTATCTGCAGACAGACATCACAGTGTTGGTAGTATCTGCAGACAGACAGACATCACAGTGTTGGTAGTATCTGCAGACAGACATCACAGTGTTGGTAGTATCTGCAGACAGACAGACATCACAGTGTTGGTAGTATCTGCAGACAGACAGACATCACAGTGTTGGTAGAATCTGCAGACAGACATCACAGTGTTGACAGTATCTGCAGACAGACATCACAGTGTTGGTAGTATCTGCAGACAGACATCACAGTGTTGACAGTATCTGCAGACAGACATCACAGTGTTGGTAGTATCTGCAGACAGACATCACAGTGTTGGTAGTATCTGCAGACAGACATCACAGTGTTGGTAGTATCTGCAGACAGACATCACAGTGTTGGTAGTATCTGCAGACAGACATCACAGTGTTGACAGTATCTGCAGACAGACATCACAGTGTTGGTAGTATCTGCAGACAGACATCACAGTGTTGGTAGTATCTGCAGACAGACATCACAGTGTTGGTAGTATCTGCAGACAGACATCACAGTGTTGGTAGTATCTGCAGACAGACATCACAGTGTTGGTAGTATCTGCAGACAGACATCACAGTGTTGGTAGTATCTGCAGACAGACATCACAGTGTTGACAGTATCTGCAGACAGACATCACAGTGTTGGTAGTATCTGCAGACAGACATCACAGTGTTGACAGTATCTGCAGACAGACATCACAGTGTTGACAGTATCTGCAGACAGACATCACAGTGTTGGTAGTATCTGCAGACAGACAGACATCACAGTGTTGGTAGTATCTGCAGACAGACAGACATCACAGTGTTGGTAGTATCTGCAGACAGACAGACATCACAGTGTTGGTAGTATCTGCAGACAGACAGACATCACAGTGTTGGTAGTATCTGCAGACAGACAGACATCACAGTGTTGGTAGTATCTGCAGACAGACAGACATCACAGTGTTGGTAGTATCTGCAGACAGACAGACATCACAGTGTTGGTAGTATCTGCAGACAGACAGACATCACAGTGTTGGTAGTATCTGCAGACAGACAGACATCACAGTGTTGGTAGTATCTGCAGACAGACAGACATCACAGTGTTGGTAGTATCTGCAGACAGACAGACATCACAGTGTTGACAGTATCTGCAGACAGACATCACAGTGTTGACAGTATCTGCAGACAGACATCACAGTGTTGACAGTATCTGCAGACAGACATCACAGTGTTGACAGTATCTGCAGACAGACATCACAGTGTTGACAGTATCTGCAGACAGACATCACAGTGTTGGTAGTATCTGCAGACAGACATCACAGTGTTGGTAGTATCTGCAGACAGACATCACAGTGTTGGTAGTATCTGCAGACAGACATCACAGTGTTGACAGTATCTGCAGACAGACATCACAGTGTTGACAGTATCTGCAGACAGACATCACAGTGTTGACAGTATCTGCAGACAGACATCACAGTGTTGACAGTATCTGCAGACAGACATCACAGTGTTGACAGTATCTGCAGACAGACATCACAGTGTTGGTAGTATCTGCAGACAGACATCACAGTGTTGGTAGTATCTGCAGACAGACATCACAGTGTTGGTAGTATCTGCAGACAGACATCACAGTGTTGGTAGTATCTGTATCTGCAGACAGACATCACAGTGTTGACAGTATCTGCAGACAGACATCACAGTGTTGACAGTATCTGCAGACAGACATCACAGTGTTGACAGTATCTGCAGACAGACATCACAGTGTTGACAGTATCTGCAGACAGACATCACAGTGTTGACAGTATCTGCAGACAGACATCACAGTGTTGGTAGTATCTGCAGACAGACATCACAGTGTTGGTAGTATCTGCAGACCTGCAGACAGACAGACATCACAGTGTTGACAGTATCTGCAGACAGACAGACATCACAGTGTTGACTGCAGTCATCTGCAGACAGACATCACAGTGTTGACAGTATCTGCAGACAGACATCACAGTGTTGACAGTATCTGCAGACAGACATCACAGTGTTGACAGTATCTGCAGACAGACATCACAGTGTTGACAGTATCTGCAGACAGACATCACAGTGTTGACAGTATCTGCAGACAGACATCACAGTGTTGACAGTATCTGCAGACAGACATCACAGTGTTGGTAGTATCTGCAGACAGACATCACAGTGTTGGTAGTATCTGCAGACAGACATCACAGTGTTGACAGTATCTGCAGACAGACATCACAGTGTTGACAGTATCTGCAGACAGACATCACAGTGTTGACAGTATCTGCAGACAGACATCACAGTGTTGACAGTATCTGCAGACAGACATCACAGTGTTGACAGTATCTGCAGACAGACATCACAGTGTTGGTAGTATCTGCAGACAGACATCACAGTGTTGACAGTATCTGCAGACAGACAGACATCACAGTGTTGACAGTATCTGCAGACAGACATCACAGTGTTGGTAGTATCTGCAGACAGACATCACAGTGTTGACAGTATCTGCAGACAGACATCACAGTGTTGACAGTATCTGCAGACAGACATCACAGTGTTGACAGTATCTGCAGACAGACATCACAGTGTTGGTAGTATCTGCAGACAGACATCACAGTGTTGACAGTATCTGCAGACAGACATCACAGTGATGACAGTATCTGCAGACAGACATCACAGTGATGACAGTATCTGCAGACAGACATCACAGTGTTGACAGTATCTGCAGACAGACATCACAGTGATGACAGTATCTGCAGACAGACATCACAGTGTTGACAGTATCTGCAGACAGACATCACAGTGTTGACAGTATCTGCAGACAGACATCACAGTGTTGACAGTATCTGCAGACAGACATCACAGTGTTGGTAGTATCTGCAGACAGACATCACAGTGTTGACAGTATCTGCAGACAGACATCACAGTGATGACAGTATCTGCAGACAGACATCACAGTGTTGACAGGTGCCCAGACAGATGGTGTGACATCTAGACAGGTGTGACAGGTGAGACTTACGAGGACAGCACTACGGCCACAGCATCGTTCAGGACACTCTCTCCAAACAGCAGGGCGTACAGGTCCACGTCCACCTGCAGCTCATTGAAGATGGCCAGCACCGTCACTGCAACACAGGAAGTCAAACTGTCATCATGACAAAGTGCAGATGGAACCCTCTAGAACTTCAGGACAGCTAACATTCAGTTGGCTAGGTGATAACATTCTCCTACTACCAGCCCATATTGCTAAATCCTATAAGTTGGTGTGTGCAGTCCGTTACAAGTTACAACAGCTGTAATAAAATAGCAATAATTAAATGTGGACTAGGGTAACTACTGGGGTTACTACTAGGCTAGCTACACTTCTGTGTGACCCATTACCATAGTCCAAAAGAAGTGGGTGTGGAGGATCGGGTCAGTACCTGGGTCAGTAGCTGAGACAATGGCCCCAAACAACAGGCAGTCAGTGAAGAAGAATTCCCCGTCAAGCTGCCCCACCTGTTTCATCAGCTTAACACATCCATACATCAGCATCCTGGACAGAAGTAGAGATCCAGTAACTCCTGTATTACAGGTCTGACAAAGGGCCAAATGTACCAACATACAGCTACTACATGCATGTTAACACTCACATGTACCAACATACAGGCATTACATACATGTTAACACTCACCCGATGATGAAACATGATATGACTGTTCCCAGGAAGGCATAGGCAAGGATTGACCCCATATTTCGGAAGAAATGTCTCTGAAAAACAATTACATGAAGAATCAGGTTCTATGTAACTAGAACAATAAAACGTATGTTTTGTCAAACCCAATATCCTTTTGGCCGGGGTTTAATACTGAATTCTGATAGGCTGACAGTTTGTTAAACCATGGCCAGGGTTACTGAATGTTACACCATATAACTGCAAATACTTGTATGTTGGTGACTGTAGCAATAAGTGAATGAGACATTGTATAGGATTGTGGTGAATGGTCAATATACCACTCAATAAGACAATGTGCATTGTTTGGTGCATAAGACCGGCACTTAGCCACAGTATATTAGCCATATAATACTATACCCCACATAGCCACAGTATATTAACCATATAATACTATACCCCACATAGCCACAGTATATTAACCATATAATACTATACCCCACTTAGCCACAGTATATTAGCCATATAATACTATACCCCACTTAGCCACATTATATATTAGCCATATACTACTATACCCCACTTAGCCACATTATATATTAACCATATACTACTATACCCCACATAGCCACAGTATATTAGCCATATACTACTATACCCCACTTAGCCACATTATATATTAGCCATATAATACTATACCCCACTTAGCCACATTATATTAACCATATACTACTATACCCCACATAGCCACAGTATATTAGCCATATAATACTATACCCCACTTAGCCACATTATATATTAGCCATATACTACTATACCCCACTTAGCCACAGTATATTAGCCATATACTACTATACCCCACATAGCCACAGTATATTAGCCATATAATACTATACCCCACTTAGCCACAGTATATTAGCCATATACTACTATACCCCACTTAGCCACAGTATATTAGCCATATACTACTATACCCCACTTAGCCACAGTATATTAGCCATATACTACTATACCCCACATAGCCACAGTATATTAGCCATATAATACTATACCCCACTTAGCCACAGTATATTAGCCATATACTACTATACCCCACATAGCCACAGTATATTAGCCATATAATACTATACCCCACTTAGCCACAGTATATTAGCCATATACTACTATACCCCACTTAGCCACAGTATATTAGCCATATACTACTATACCCCACTTAGCCACAGTATATTAGCCATATACTACTATACCCCACTTAGCCACAGTATATTAGCCATATAATACTATACCCCACATAGCCACAGTATATTAGCCATATAATACTATACCCCACTTAGCCACAGTATATTAGCCATATACTACTATACCCCACTTAGCCACAGTATATTAGCCATATACTACTATACCCCACTTAGCCACAGTATATTAGCCATATACTACTATACCCCACTTAGCCACAGTATATTAGCCATATACTACTATACCCCACTTAGCCACAGTATATTAGCCATATAATACTATACCCCACTTAGCCACATTATATATTAGCCATATACTACTATACCCCACTTAGCCACATTATATATTAGCCATATACTACTATACCCCAGTTAACCTTATTATATTAGCCATATAATACTATACCCCACTTAGCCACAGTATATTAGCCATATACTACTATACCCCACTTAGCCATATTACATTAGCCATATACTACTATACCCCACTTAGCCACAGTATATTAGCCATATACTACTATACCCCAGTTAACCATATTATATTAACCATATACTACTATACCCCAGTTAACCATATTATATTAGCCATATACTACTATACCCCACTTAGCCACAGTATATTAGCCATATACTACTATACCCCACTTAGCCACATTATATATTAGCCATATACTACTATACCCCACTTAGCCACATTATATATTAGCCATATACTACTATACCCCACTTAGCCACATTATATATTAGCCATATACTACTATACCTCACTTAGCCATATTATATTAGCCATATAATACTATACCCCACTTAGCCACAGTATATTAGCCATATAATACTATACCCCACTTAGCCACAGTATATAAGCCATATACTACTATACCCCACTTAGCCATATTATATTAGCCATATACTACTATACCCCACTTAGCCACATTATATATTAGCCATATACTACTATACCCCACTTAGCCACATTATATATTAGCCATATTCTACTATACCCCACTTAGCCATATTATATTAGCCATATACTACTATACCCCACTTAGCCACATTATATATTAGCCATATACTACTATACCCCACTTAGCCACATTATATATTAGCCATATACTACTATACCTCACTTAGCCATATTATATTAGCCATATACTACTATACCCCACTTAGCCACATTATATATTAGCCATATACTGCTATACCCCACTTAGCCACATTATATATTAGCCATATACTACTATACCTCACTTAGCCATATTATATTAGCCATATACTACTATACCTCACTTAGCCACATTATATTAACCATATACTACTATACCCCACTTAGCCACATTATATATTAGCCATATACTACTATACCCCACTTAGCCACATTATACATTAGCCATATAATACTATACCCCACTTAGCCACATTATATTAGCCATATACTACTATACCCCACTTAGCCACATTATATATTAGCCATATACTACTATACCCCACTTAACCATATTATATTAACCATATAATACTATACCCCACTTAGCCACAGTATATTAGCCATAAACTACTATACCCCACTTAGCCACATTATATTAACCATATACTACTATACCCCACTTAGCCACATTATATATTAGCCATATACTACTATACCTCACTTAGCCATATTATATTAGCCATATACTACTATACCCCACTTAGCCACATTATATATTAGCCATATACTACTATACCCCACTTAGCCACATTATATATTAGCCATATAATACTATACCCCACTTAGCCACATTATATTAGCCATATACTACTATACCCCACTTAGCCACATTATATATTAGCCATATACTACTATACCCCACTTAACCATATTATATTAACCATATAATACTATACCCCACTTAGCCACAGTATATTAGCCATAAACTACTATACCCCACTTAGCCACATTATATTAACCATATACTACTATACCCCACTTAGCCACATTATATATTAGCCATATACTACTATACCTCACTTAGCCATATTATATTAGCCATATACTACTATACCCCACTTAGCCACATTATATTAGCCATAAACTACTATACCCCACTTAGCCACATTATATTAGCCATATATTACTATACCCCACTTAGCCACATTATATTAGCCATATAATACTATACCCCACTTAGCCATATTATATTAGCCATATAATACTATACCCCACTTAGCCACAGTATATTAGCCATATACTACTATACCCCAGTTAACCATATTATATTAGCCATATACTACTATACCCCACTTAACCATATTATATTAACCATATAATACTATACCCCACTTAGCCACAGTATATTAGCCATAAACTACTATACCCCACTTAGCCACATTATATTAACCATATACTACTATACCCCACTTAGCCACATTATATTAACCATATACTACTATACCCCACTTAGCCACAGTATATTAGCCATATACTACTATACCCCACTTAGCCACAGTATATTAGCCATATACTACTATACCCCACTTAGCCACAGTATATTAGCCATATACTACTATACCCCACTTAGCCACAGTATATTAGCCATATAATACTATACCCCACTTAGCCACAGTATATTAGCCATATACTACTATACCCCACTTAGCCACAGTATATTAGCCATATACTACTATACCCCACTTAGCCATATTACATTAGCCATATACTACTATACCCCACTTAGCCACAGTATATTAGCCATATACTACTATACCCCAGTTAACCATATTATATTAACCATATACTACTATACCCCAGTTAACCATATTATATTAACCATATACTACTATACCCCACTTAGCCACAGTATATTAGCCATATACTACTATACCCCACTTAGCCACAGTATATTAGCCATATAATACTATACCCCACTTAGCCACAGTATATTAGCCATATACTACTATACCACAGTATATTAGCCCTATACTTAGCCACAGTATATTAGCCATATACTACTATACCTATACCCCACTTAGCCACAGTATATTAGCCATATAATACTATACCCCACTTAGCCACAGTATATTAGCCATATACTACTATACCCCACTTAGCCACAGTATATTAGCCATATATTAGCCATATAATACTATACCCCACTTAGCCACAGTATATTAGCCATATACTACTATACCCCACTTAGCCACAGTATATTAGCCATATACTACTATACCCCACTTAGCCACAGTATATTAGCCATATACTACTATACCCCACTTAACCATATTATATTAGCCATATACTACTATACCCCACTTAGCCACATTATATATTAGCCATATAATACTATACCCCACTTAGCCACAGTATATTAGCCATATACTACTATACCCCACTTAGCCACAGTATATTAGCCATATAATACTATACCCCACTTAGCCACAGTATATTAGCCATATACTACTATACCCCACTTAGCCACAGTATATTAGCCATATAATACTATACCCCAAAAGCCTTAATGTGTCAACGAACACTGTGATATAACCGTGATTCTTACTCTCTTTAGACTGTAGCCGGCGTGGAAAATGATTGGGGGCAGTAAGATGTTAAAGAACACCTCAGGGTCAAAGGTCACCTATGGAAGAGAAAAAACATCACAGAGGGGGTTAAATTACATCACTGTAGACCTTCCAGCTGATTCTGGGTGATTATAACGGGCTAGCTGTAATACATTTGATAAACCTGTTGTTATTCATTGAAACAGAGTTCATGGCTAACAAGGAAAATAATTTACAATGGTCGAAAATCCTGTTTAAAAATAATTGTGTCAGCTTGCTGCTGTTGTTGATTCAAAAGTCCAGGTCACATTCTGAGGTTACTTGTGACCTTGTTCTCTTTGTGTTAGGTGATAAAAATAAAAATAAAGTGCTCAAGGGCATCAAGTAGAAGTTATTTCCTGTGACCAGGTGACAATGTGTTTGCCAAGGCTGATACTACTTAGTGGATAGGCTTCAGGCCATGACTGTTATGAGCATGATTCTAACACAGGCACTGTTTTAGGGAAACACAGTAGAGGAACTACATTAAATAAGGCCACCAATATGCACAATCCATAGAAAACCTGTCAAACAGCACTTCAGATTGGAAGTCATCCGTTTGCACAACAACCTGTTATCAGCATACATTTTCTGTGATTATGGGTTTTATCGGTGACACCATCATTTTCATGCTTCACATTAGATAAACATTTACTCCACCTGATAAAGACACAAAAACAGACCCTCGATCTCATGAAGTTGGGCGAGAAAACGCCAAGAACGTGCAAAGCTGTGATCACGGCAAAGGGTGGCTACTTTTAGGACATTTTTTTATTATCGACTTTATCGATGTTGTTTCATCCTTAATTCAATAACCATCTGAATCTGATTTTGTCAATTCATTTTCTTAATAAGGATTAAGATATGTTAACATAATTCTAACTACTAAACTGGAAAAGCACAGCCTCCAGCAGTCATTTAAACAGATTGTTTTCTGTAAGTGTTGACCTTTAAAAGATATCCAGACCTTTGGCTTTTCATTAAAACAAGTCGGTTCTGTCTATATATGAACAAATTCACATTCTAAAATGTCAACCAATTAAAAGGAAACTCAACTCTCATCGACAAACATTTATTTTGTCTGGGCCACTAATAAAATATATAGTGTTTTGCTTATTGCTTTAAATAAAAGGACTCGTTCAGACCACCCCCAGTGAATAAGAGTTTCAGATCACCTGACTCATTAGCTACCTCACAGACACAGTGGACAAGAATGTGGAAATGGACAAGTAAATATAGCTACACATGTTCACCGCTTCAGAAACAGCTTGCTGGACCTGAATGAGAATTTATCCAAATATTCCTATGAATCTGGATTTTCATGTAGCACCCCATTGGTTGCCGGTCAGGTGTCTAACCAGAAGGGTATCTGCAGACACATGACACATGAGTTATATGCATTTGATCTTTCTATATCACCATGTGATTGGATATGAAGAAAAACAAAATAACAGCCGACCAAGAATAAAACGATGTTGGTAAATTCACATTCTAACTGCAACTGTTTACATTTGTCATAAAATAAATGCATGGGTATCAACATGTCATAGAACAACAGGACAGGGAAACCTGGGGCAAATGATTCAGTAAAACATACACAACAACTTTGCCTGCATCCTAGTGCATCACTTTGTATACTGCACTACAAAAGGCTCAAACACAGGAAAACAATTCCAGTGACAAAAATGATGGCAGTAAGTTTTACTTAGAACGTAAAAGGAAGAAAGTCTCTAGTTTGCTTCTGTAAGGATTGCTGTACCTGAAAATGTGGCTGCTGTGGGTGACGAAAATATGGATAGAAAGGTGAAATACATGCATCTAAGTTTCCCACCAAGATAATGTTCTTAGCCAAACAGAAAGGACACAAACAAGTAAAAACAAAAAACATGCAACATCTGAACCAGAGATGGATTCTCCACAGCAACAGTTCACAAATCTTAATTCAGAGTGAAATCACAACAGTAAAAGACACTCGAAATAACAGATTGAAGATGGGAAAATAAATGACAAATGAGTATGATCCTTGAGCGCAGTCCTCACTCTATTCATTCATTTTTTTTTTACATTTTAGGTTGGTATTTGAAACAACTAATTCCTCTAACTATATTGCCTCACTGGAAATGTAGAAATCACAATAATTTTAAGACTCCATTTTGAAGTAATATTGTTTAGGGAGGGTCCTAAACCTCTTCACTTAAAAGCAAGAACAACTTATTTCTCCCCAGCAAATATTGTGAAGTCAAATTGGCATTTAGTGGTTTGCCTCAATCGCAGTAGCTCCAGGCACGATCACATAAGCTCATGGCTTAAACATGTCCTCTGAAACACATCTCGCCAAGACTCTCTGCTTCCCATCTCACTGCTGAACCAGGAGGCACCTGTCAGCACCTATATGCTTGAGGAGAACACATTCACTGGCCAAAAACGTGATTTATTATGCAGACTAGCTAACACCTCATTCACATGCTTATTGCTGCAATGTTTCACAATATTTCTGAAGCTTGTTTCACCTTTTGTCTGTTTAATGGGCTAATGCTTGACCTCAGCCAGCTACTGTTTAGACGCCATGCGCCAATTACTCCTTTTCTGTTTATCGCTCATGCACAAAACTTTTAAACTGGAGGTTTCTGCAACATGATAATTGTGCAGGAAGGCTATATGTTTCTATTTCCGACCACAGTAAGAACTTCAGAAAAATATGAAAAGGTATTCGTCATGATTTGTGAAATTGATCTAGAATGACAACACTCGTTCAGGACATTACCTTACGAAGCATCTCGTTGTCTTGAACATCGCTGATCTCTGAGCCGCTGATCTTACTTTTCAGAGTGTACTCGTAGAATTTGCCACTGACATTGATGAGCAGTGTGGGTGGGCTGGCGTTGATGTGACAACTGAGGGTGACGTTGCTAATGTCACGGGGTACATGGACACCATAGAGCAGGACAACGCCAACCAGCACACCTGTAAGACAGACGGCAGTGGGTAGGAATCCCAACCAACAATGGGCACAATTGTTCCTTCTGCCCGTCAAGATGGCACAACTGCAACTTGGGCATTGTGAAACAGGTAACTTAGTAAAAATGCAATCGAACAACAAGATGACCACTACTGTGCATTTAGGAAGTAAAGAGTACAGTGTAGTGTCACATAGTTCTCTATCACACACTTCCCTGGTATGTAATACAGAACCTGATAGATACAGTGCAGGCATACCACAGTATACTGTAAGTAATAAGGCATACATGTTGTTTTCCTAACATTAAGAACAGAGACCAACAGTAGTTCCAGCCTTCATATCGGCCAGGGCCTCTGTAGTATGTCGGAGTAAGTCTTCTGAAACGGTAGTTCACTAAGCAGTGAGTACACTGCACACTTTCCTCTGCTTTTGACATGGGGGGCCACAAACAGGTACTCACCATAGATCATAGCAAGTCCCGTTTCATGCAGAAATCTGAAACGACGATGCTTGAATAACCATATGGTGAGAATGGTAAGTGTCAGAAGCATGATGAAAATCAGCAAGTCTGCACTGTCTTGTCTGTGGTTGTCCTCAACCTTCCTTTCTGTTACGATGTTTTCCATGGCACTATCCTCAGCCCCGCAAACACAAATGCACATCGACACACTAACTAGAACCGTAAGGGCCAACATGGTCGGCATCTTCCGAGTAGCGTGGATTCTGCTTTTATTGTAACCCATGTTGACAATACCATAGATTAATGTTACGCCGCAATTCGAGATTTCTAGAAATACATTGCATGCAAGCAACCTAAACCCAGGCTGCAACAGGAGATGGATGGATCCGGAAGAGACGTTTTTTGTTTACCACCCGTATAAATTAAGTTATGGAATATGCTATGATAAAAATATATATAAAACACATTCATGCTAGTTTTAGTAATTTATATGCGAAATTATATATGTTCATATCTGATTATGATGTTTTGTTATAATAGTTATGGACGTCAAAGCTCTTATTGTGAAGTTAACTTTTTCTTTAACCAGGAAGTTAGATGAAGACGTCACGGAAGAGCTGGATTCTTTTTTTTAGACGCAAGGAGGTAGATTCTACTGATAGCGATATAAAGAGAATATTACTGTGAAAGAAGCGATAAGAAGAGAATATTACTGTGAGAGAAGCGATATAAAGAGGATACCTTAATAAAAGATTGCAAATACCTAATAAAAACCGATTGAGACCCTTTGGGGGTCTTGTTAGAACAGGCTGTGTATAAAACCCGTTTTGGGAAACTAATTCATTGAGGATGAATATAAAAATATTTGTGTATTTGTGAAGCACATTGAATTGCTTCTATTTATGAATTGTGCTATATAAATAAACTCTTTAAAAAGGGGGACCAGAGAGTGTGTGCCAATTACAGAGGTATCACACTCCTCAGCCTCCCTGGTAAAGTGTACTCCAAAGTGCTGGAAAGGAGGGTTCGGCCAAGTCTAGTCTGAGACCTCAGATTGAAGAGGAACAATGCGGTTTTCGTCCTGGCCGGGGCTGCGCTTTGTCAAATCCACGGACCAGCTCTTTACTCACTGCTTTTTGCGGATGATGTGGTCGCAAGGATCCTGGAGGGGGGATGAGGGTTAGCCTGGGCCATGACTATGCCCATCCAGTCTACATGTGTTTTGTGGATCTGGAGCTGAGCCGAGCAAAGCTCTCGATCTACTTTGTTCCTACCCCACCTATGGTCATGACCCGACCCCGGATAAGCGGTTGAAGATGAGATGAGATAAATAAACGTGCTTGCTTGTTGTTAATTTCACTTAAAATATCACTGTGCACGAGTGCATCGGGGGTAGACAAAACAATGCTTTCAATAATTTACAAGTCGATTTTCGTTGGCTGTGTTTGGACGTGGTCCGTTCCACATAAGCTGTTACACTAAGTTTTGTTCTTTTTCGTTAATCTTGATGTGATAAAGAGAAGCAAGCTCATTCAATATGATTCACCCACAACATACTAATTCCCTAAAAAACAGTAGGGCTGTTATGGAGTGCTACCTGTCCGGCTTCTTCCGGCCACTAGGTAGCAGAATTTGTAGCTTTCGACTTTAGATTCCTTATTATATTTATTTGAAGAAGAAGTCGCTTCCGGTTTGCGGTTTATGTTGTGTTAGTATTGATAAAGCTTTTCTTTCTCAAGTAGCCATTATGCAGAACAAAAAGACTAAATCTACCTCCAAAATAAAAGGTATGTTTGGATTTATGCTCATCATGAGAACTCAACCGAATTCGGTGACGTTAACGCGCATGAAACTTGATCAGAGAAATAGATAGATAGCAAATGCTATCTAGCTAACATCACCTACCAACCCAATGTTAGCCACCTACTGTATCTAGCTAACATCACCTACCAACCCAATGTTAGCCACCTACTGTATCTAGCTAACATCACCTACCAACCCAATGTTAGCCATCTAATGTTAGCCACCTACTGTATCTAGCTAACATCACCTACCAACCCAATGTTAGCCATCTACTGTATCTAGCTAACATCACCTACCAACCCAATGTTAGCCACCTACTGTATCTAGCTAACATCACCTACCAACCCAATGTTAGCCACCTACTGTATCTAGCTAACATCACCTACCAACCCAATGTTAGCCATCTAATGTTAGCCATCTACTGTATCTAGCTAACATCACCTACCAACCCAATGTTAGCCATCTACTGTATCTAGCTAACATCACCTACCAACCCAATGTTAGCCACCTACTGTATCTAGCTAACATCACCTACCAACCCAATGTTAGCCACCTACTGTATCTAGCTAACATCACCTACCAACCCAATGTTAGCCATCTAATGTTAGCCATCTACTGTATCTAGCTAACATCACCTACCAACCCAATGTTAGCCATCTACTGTATCTAGCTAACATCACCTACCAACCCAATGTTAGCCACCTACTGTATCTAGCTAACATCACCTACCAACCCAATGTTAGCCATCTAATGTTACCATCTACTGTATCTAGCTAACATCACCTACCAACCCAATGTTAGCCAACTGTATCTAGCTAACATCACCTAAACAATCACCTAAACTAGCTAACAATGTTAGCCACCTACTGTATCTAGCTAACATCACCTACCAACCCAATGTTAGCCATCTACTGTATCTAGCTAACATCACCTACCAACCCAATGTTAGCCATCTAATGTTAGCCATCTACTGTATCTAGCTAACATCACCTACCATCTAACTCACCTGTATCTAACTCACGTTTATCTTTTACTAAACACTGATCTGCAGTGGGGAAAGCTAACATCACCTACCAACCCAATGTTAGCCATCTAAAATCTAAGAGGATCTAGCTAACATCACCTACCAACCTGGAAAGTCATCACCTACCAACCCAATGTAGCCATCTAATGTTAGCTAGCGTCTGCCATCTAATGTTAGCCATCTACTGTATCTAGCTAACATAAGGATCTGCAGTGGGGAAACTCGGATCGAAAAATAAAGAGGATGCTCCGCATGAACTGGAAAGTCAGTACGTGCTGCGTCTGCCCACGGTAAGGAGAGTGCTGAAATAAAAATGTCTTTAAACATATTTACATACATACTAAATATGAATGGTTCAGACTAGACATTAATATGAACTCAACATATAAAGTGTTAGTCCCATCTTTCAAGAACTGAAACAACAGATCCCATAAATCTCTGATTTCTCTAAAATATTCATCAGATGTGTTTTGGCTAGATCTCTGTTAGTGAGCACCTTGTTCTGGGGACTGACTTGTTTTCTGATCTATGTCCAATTTTTTTAAATGGAATATGTGAATAATTATGTAGAATCCAAGATCATGACCTAATTAATTAATTTCAATTTACTGCTAAGTTATATGAATAGTAACTCAGTGGTTTTGCAAAATGTTTGCATGTTGTATTTTATTTTTGTTGTGTAATTTACCAATTGAGCTACACATGTGCAACTATACACCAACCTGGCCTTGTTTCTTGAATATTCAAATTCTCAATATTTTCTAGGTAGCTTAATGGTAGTGTGATTGATTTGCTAATAACTCCCAACCATAGTCTTCTCATTTACGCAAACACTCAGACTCACTTTTAACTTCTGTGTCCCCATATAACGCTATGAAAATGAAGGACATCTGTCTTGACATGGCTTGAGCTGTTAGGAAAACTGATTTGTATCTTATCTGCATGATCTCTTTCAAAGGAATACGCATCAACGGTGAGACGGATTGCTCAGTCCAGCAGCATGAACCTTAAAGACAGACTCACAATAGAGCTGCACGGTAGGTCTATTTGTATTTAGTGTCAGGTTAGTAGAAGTAAACCCTCATTAATGATGCTAATGACATGTAGAACGTAACTAACCTTTAATGAGCTTTATCCGGGTCACTACATGTGGTCCATTCCTTCCCAGGAACGAAGATGTTGTCCATGTTGTCATCATCGTCATTGTAGTAGTAGCCGCATACCTGTATTTCTGTTGGGTTTCTGTGTGTGACATCATTATGTTCTCAAGCTGATGGTCGTCATGGCATCGTGAGAGTGGACCGGGTCCCCCTGGCCGCTAAACTGGTGGACCTGCCCTGCATTCTGGAGTCTTTAAAAACCGTTGACAAGAAGACGTTCTATAAGACTGCAGATGTCTGTCAGGTATTGCCGGACTGATGTCCAGATACATTTTTACCAGATTTAAATGGTGACCTGGTGACCTAGTGTTTTGTATGTGAACGTTCCAGGGATATATCGAAGTACAGTGTCGGTCAAAGTATTTGGACAGTGACACAAGATTTGTTCTTTTGACAGTTCTACTTTAATTTGACAGTATTTACAATTGACTTCTTAGCTATTTCTTGGCCAGGTGTGTTATGTTAAAAACTATGTAAAGTGGATTTAAACGATGGAAAGTTGCTCAGGTGCTGCTCATGATCTAATGCTTACCAACTCATCAGTGAAACATGCTGGCAGTGGGTAAGGCTATGGGCATGTATGGCTGAATTTAAAACCAGAGTGACCACATTTTTTAGATATATAATAGATATCCATTTAATTTATTAGTTTTATTAACGACTCCAAATCCAATGTGCTGGAGTACAGAGCAAAAACAATATATTTGTCAATGTCCAAATACCTATTGGTCTTTAATGAATGACATCTGTTGGGGCAGATGTTGGTGTGTACGTTAGATGGAGACCTCTACCCCCCCCTGGAGGAGCCCACTGGTACTGTAGACCCCAAAAAGAAGAAGGACAAAGACAAGGACAAGAAGTTTGTCTGGAACCATGGCAGTAAGTACATTCCTCTACAGTGAAATTTGCTGAGTCAAGCGCTTTGCTCACATGTAACTTCAGGTTCCAGCAAGTCGGGCGTTTGCATTTTGATTGAGCTGTTCGTTTTAAATCCATGTTTTTTTTGGTCTCCAGTCACATGTCCTCTGAAGAACACAAGAAAGAGACGATTCAGGAAGACCGCTAAGAAGAAGGTAGTGACATTTGTGTTTCCCCTGGAGCACACTCCCACTCATCTCGTGAATATTTTTCTCAGATGAATCCGGGAACTTGTCCCAGGCACTTTATTCAAACAACACATTTAAATTTCATAGAAAAGGAATCACAGCGGAAGTAAAAACTAAGATTTACATATAAATCAAGGCCTTCCATCTTTATTTGCCCCAAAGGCATGCATGGAAATAACCTAGCTCCCTGCTTTGATATACGTGACAGAGAGTGAATGGGATGGATTCCTACTTTGTCTTTTGAATAAATCATTGACATTGAGCGCCTTAATTTGGTGCCTGGGCGTTTGTAATCGCTAATGCATCTTCTGGCTCGTGGCCATCAGGCCGTGGTGTGCACTGGTCTGGAGGCTTGCTGTAAGTCAAGGCTTGTTTCTTTTGCAGTACATCGAGTCTCCGGACGTGGAGAAGGAGGTGAAGAGATTGCTGAGCACTGACGCGGAGGCTGTTAGCGTTCGTATCCTTTTAGCTCATGTGCTGGGACACACACAGCATCAAACTGTCCAAAGTGTTGCTGTTTCACATAGTGTACAGGAAACATTACATGGCCCCGCAGCTGAATGGGGCTATTGCTCCTGTGATCTGCTGGGACACATTTGAACTGACTCCTGCTAATGTGTTAATGTGGGATATGCACTACAACTTACCCTATTAGCATTTGAATAAAACGAAGAGCAGGAATGACAGAATAGGGCCACATATGGCGTTAACATCAAAGTGGTTAATTTTAAAGTGGACGCTGGTTTATTTAATTGCATTAATGACATAATCCTTAGAGTAAACAATTAGAATTGGAGTTTGCGTCATCATTTCAACCCAGTCTAAAGCCTGTTTTATGGTTCTGCGTCGGGTTGCGTTGCATTTCACCGCCCTTGTGGTCTGCGTCGCCTCGACGCGTAGTTACAATTTTTTGGAGGTGCACGTCGAGCTACGGCGTAGGGGTCGGAGGGGGGTTCGCGTCGACGCAGAGGGGTCTGCGAGGGTACGCCGTCGATTCGATGCAGAAGCAAAAAACAGACTTAAACCTATCAGTGAAGCGGGCTTGTCGAGATGCAAACGCACACGCACGCACCCACGCCGGTATGACGGCATCATACCCCGGATTTGCTGGCACGTTGGCGCGAACCCATAGAGTCCGTCCGTAGAGTCCGTCCGTAGAGTCCGTCCGTAGAGTCCGTCCGTAGAGTCCGTCCGTAGAGTCCGTCCGTAGAGTCCGTCCGTAGAGTCCGTCCGTAGAGTCCGTCCGTAGAGTCCGTCCGTAGAGTCCGTCCGTCGAGTCCGTCCGTAGAGTCCGTCCGTAGAGTCCGTCCGTAGAGGTTGAATGTAAACTTCTGAGAACTTGAATGATGCGTAACATTAAATGTTCTCTAAACGGCCCCAAAACACGTCTCCACTTTCATTTTGCTATTTTAAGCTTATTTCATGACTAAACAGAAAAATAACAACTAGTATATTGGTAGTAAACATCGAGGCATTTAGTGACCGCGGTAAAGATAGTTTGACGTTCGATGTTTGACAGATATTCAAACACTAAAAGCCCAATAGCACGCTGTCTATTTTAGCTACAGACCCCGGGTCAGCCTTGTTATGACAGAAACAATTTAAACAAAAGTGCACAGGTCTCGTTTTCTTGATTCCCACCGTGGTTTTCAAATTACAGAAGACATTTATGGCGACATTACAGTCAGTCGGCACGTAACCAAAGCACGTCGCAAGGGAGCGTCAACAAAGTGCATTAACATTTTCGGCAACTCTAACTACATCACATATAAACCATTTATATAAACCTCAAACCAATGTTAAACTGATCAGGACGGAAGGGAAATGGGCTGCTTTTTATAGATTGCTAGACTTTTTTTATGGATCATATTTCTATTAATACATATTAAAACATAATGTATAGTTAAGAATTTAAAGAGCTTTCTGATTACATGACCTAGATTAGGGCTCTTCAAATGGCGGCCCGCGGGCCACATGCGCCCCGAAAGCAACCTCAGAGTGGCCCAGCCCGTAGTTCCGCAATAGACAGTATAAAAGGGAAAATAGGGTCCCGCCAGCGATATTTTTCCCCCCACTATGGCCACGCCAAGACCCGCCCTTCAATAGCATTCACACACTACTATTGGCCAGGTGTCCATCTACAGGTCCTATCCCCTGACTGCTTTGTAGGGCGGGTCTTGGCGTGGCCATAGTGGGATTGGTAATTTTGCGTCCCGCCAAAACTACCAACATGTAAACAATGCAGAGCGTGCTGTGCCGGTAGTAGCCTACATTACTATCAATATGTCTCAACACTGAAACTTAAAATTCTATGCACCTTTTGCTGTGCAAACTGACCAAAGTTAAAAGAGAAACAATGAATAAACCTTACATGTTTTCAATAAATTTGTTTGTGTTGGTTTTTAAAAATTTGTCATTATGAGCTACTTCACCGCTGAAATGACTGGCCCAACTAACCTTTCTCGATTTGAAAATCTGGCCCAACTGAATTTCTAACTGAATAGCCCTGACCTAGATGCTTCATATCAATGGTGTATATTTCCGAAGGAAGGGTCACATATTGCACTGACTTGTTTTACATCTGCTCATTGCAGAATTCAATAGCTTTTTGAGGAATGACTTTATATTATGAATTTTACGTTGTATACTGCTTAGGCAATATTGTTCAGTTATAACTTTTATGTCAACAAAGAGAATTTGGAACAATCTTCTCTCTCCTTATTTATTTATTTCTCCATCTCTCCCTATTTATTTATTTCTCCATCTCTCCCTATTTATTTATTTCTCCATCTCTCCCTATTTATTTATTTCTCCATCTCTCCCTATTTATTTATTTCTCCATCTCCCTATTTATTTATTTCTCCATCTCTCCCTATTTATTTATTTCTCCATCTCTCCCTATTTATTTATTTCTCCATCTCTCCCTATTTATTTATTTCTCCATCTCTCCCTATTTATTTATTTCTCCATCTCTCCCTATTTATTTATTTCTCCATCTCTCCCTATTTATTTATTTCTCCATCTCTCCCTATTTATTTATTTCTCCATCTCTCCCTATTTATTTATTTCTCCATCTCTCCCTATTGCTCTCTCAATCTCTCTCTATCTCTTGAGTATTTGCGTGCTATTGAGCTTTAAATGTTTGAATATCGGTCAAATATCGAACAATCTTTACCACGGTCATTTACTGAATCTATTGTGTTTAATCGTATGCATCTGGCCTTCAAGACGAACACAAGTAACACAAAAAGCGTTAATAAATGTTTGTTGTCCTTCATACTACCGACTGCTACCACAACCCGGAGTGCGGTTTGCGTCCTGTCTAACGGTACTTATGATACTGAACCGCCCAAGTGAGCCTGATACAATATAATGTGAATGACCGAGTACAGTGCCTGCAAAACAAACTACTCACTGTATCCTACTGACTTGAAGCATTGAATGATTTGCTGAGTAAGAGGACATTTAACTCCTTAACCCGGGTTCAGGCTGGGAAGTGATTGCTGAGGATGAGACCAAAGAGGCTGACAACCACGGCTCCCTAGGTAACCTGGACTCATCCCCTGGGCCCTCAGGGCACAAGATGGGCCGTGGCTCCTCTGGTAAGCACTGTGGTACCTCTGGTAAGCACTGTGGTACCTCTGGTAAGCACTGTGGTACCTCTGGTAAGCACTGTGGTACCTCTGGTAAGCACTGTGGTACCTCTGGTAAGCACTGTGGTTCCTCTGGTAAGCGCTGTGGTTCCTCTGGTAAGCGCTGTGGTACCTCTGGTAAGCACTGTGGTTCCTCTGGTAAGCGCTGTGGTTCCTCTGGTAAGCGCTGTGGTTCCTCTGGTAAGCACTGTGGTTCCTCTGGTAAGCACTGTGGTTCCTCTGGTAAGCACTGTGGTACCTCTGGTAAGCACTGTGGTACCTCTGGTAAGCACTGTGGTTCCTCTGGTAAGCACTGTGGTTCCTCTGGTAAGCACTGTGGTTCCTCTGGTAAGCACTGTGGTTCCTCTGGTAAGCACTGTGGTTCCTCTGGTAAGCACTGTGGTTCCTCTGGTAAGCGCTGTGGCTCCTCTGGTAAGCGCTGTGGCTCCTCTGGTAAGCGCTGTGGCTCCTCTGGTAAGCGCTGTGGCTCCTCTGGTAAGCGCTGTGGCTCCTCTGGTAAGCGCTGTGGCTCCTCTGGTAAGCGCTGTGGCTCCTCTGGTATGCGCTGTGGTTCCTCTGATAAGCGCTGTGGTTCCTCTGATAAGCACTGTGGATGTGGTGGTCGTTTGGCACTAGGGTTCCCAACAACCAAACAACCAATTTCACAACCTTGATTTGTGGGGCATCTGAATGTAGATGTGTGTTTCCTTTCCTTCCAGCCCAACACGACGAGTTACGTGAGATATTCAACGACATCAGCAGCAGCAGCGATGAAGAGGAGGATGAAGGGGACCTGCGCCATGAAGACGAGGACCTGAACATCATGGACACAGAGGACGACCTTGTTAGGCAGCTCCATGACAAACTGAATGAGTCGTCAGATGGAGTCCGAGATGAGTCCGACCGGAACAACCAGATCGGTAAGACCCGAGGGATGAGTCTGACTGGAACAACCAGATCGGTAAGACCTGAGGGATGAGACCTGAGGGATGAGTGTTCAAGCGGTAGGTTGTGTTCTAGTGGGAGGTTCTGGCACCGATGGCAGGTTCTGGTACCGATGGCATGTTCTGGTACCGATGGCAGCTTCTGGCACCGATGGCAGGTTCTGGCACCGATGGCAGGTTACATTGACACACTAATGATTATAAATGTTGGGATGAAAAAAGGTTCTCCAAAATGTTTCCCAGTGTAATGAGGCTGCCTGAGTGTTGGCTTGGCTAGGACAATCATTCTAATGTGGCTTAAACTATTTATTTATACAAACTTAACTTTGTTAAGGATGTTTTTTATTTAAGAAGGTTTTTACCATTGCTTCTAACTTTTCACATTCAATTGATATTTGATGTAGCCTTTTCTGGTTTAAAACATTTGGAAAAAGCCACAGACAATCAAAGTAAATGAGACCCATCGTCTCAGAAAATTCCTAGTGGAAACTTTGACCTGGTACACATTGAAATAGACACAGTTACCCTCATACAACATAACAATACTGAGCTATATTGAGTTCGAAGGTCAGAGTGTGTGCCCTCTGGCACATAAAGGTTCTGGATACTCCAGCAGTCTACTAGGTCGTTTATTATGTGAAAGCGCTGCATAGAGACATACAGAGAATGTGTTATAAAGGCCAAATAAACAGTCACACTGGCCATATTTAATTCAACACCATGACCAATGTGTTTGTGCACAACAGGCTGTTTTCAACAACCACAGGCAAGTGTTGTGTTCAGTGCTAATGCATATTGACTCTGTGCCAGTCACTTGGTCCAGGCTGACTCTACAAGCAGATGATGATTTGACATTTCTTACAATATGCTTGCAATATTCTTAACTATTCAGTGTGTCCTATCCATGTGTTTTGTTTTAATAATGTAAATGTCATCGTTTTCCTCCGCGTTGGCTTTTCTAGATACCCAATTCTCATCTAATCAGGAAGGCCGATGTGATGATTCTGTGACCACACACTAATTAACTAAGGATTATCAGCTTCATAGCTCAACTTGTGACACGCGATTACTGATGCATTTAGAATGAGAAAACACCCACTACTTCTATTAAAGTAGTGTGCTATAACCAGATACACACATTATACCAGATGTCTATAACCAGATATACACATTATACCAGATGGCTACAACCAGATACACACATTATACCAGATGGCTACAACCAGATACACACATTATACCAGATGACTATAACCAGATATACACATTATACCAGATGGCTACAACCAGATATACACATTATACCAGATGGCTATAACCAGATATACACATTATACCAGATGTCTATAACCAAATATACACATTATACCAGATTACTACAACCAGATACACACATTATACCAGATGACTAGAACCAGATACACTCATTATACCAGATGGATATAACCAGATATACACATTATACCAGATGACTAGAACCAGATACACACATTATACCAGATGACTAGAACCAGATACACTCATTATACCAGATGACTACAACCAGATATACACATTATACCAGATGACTAGAACCAGATATACACATTATACCAGATGACTACAACCAGATATACATATTATACCAGATGGATATAACCAGATACACACATTATACCAGATGTCTATAACCAGATATACACATTATACCAGATTACTACAACCAGATATACACATTATA
>CM055729.1:28909549-28967049 GCA_029465975.1 Dallia pectoralis
TTGTTTGGTTGTAATGTTGCTACACATGTTAATCATCATCCACTTATTGTACCAATTACACCCGGCGTTCGGCATCAATCAACCCTCCCGATCTCTGCCCCCACAGCTGGCCTCGCTTCAGGAGCAGCTGGACTCGTTAATCGAGAAGTGACCACCAGGGGGCGACCAAACGCCGAATGGGCGCTGTGAGACCGACCGACCGAAGAGAGTTAGGAAGCAGCTGCCACTGTAGAAGATCAGCTCAGTGACACATCACTCTGTCACGGACTGGATTTTTATTTCAGCCTGCAGACCTGTTGCAAGATTGAATGTTTTGTATTTTCTGGATGATTCCCATTTTATTTCTTGGATGTCGTGGTGTTCGTACAGCTATGATGGTGATTAGATTTAGTGGGCTATGTTTCGTCATGTGAATAAACCATTTGATTTCACCACTGAATCAGTTTGTGGTCTGTGTTTGATTAGTCTCAGTGACAGGTCGGAGGTCAAACTCTCACCGTGTTCGCTGAATCTGACCTGGTCACATGACTCCACAACGCACCACCACATCCTGATCGATTACCGTCCTAGCATCTGGAGAAATGTTCTCTCCCGTTGATCTCTCTGTCTTATCTTCGCCCTCACGTAGTCTAGTCGCTGGTCACCTGTCCATTCGACTTTTTAAAGGCGATTATTATGGGGGTTGATGGGATTTGCAGATTAAAGTGGCCTTGTTTAAACCCTGGTAATCCGGCCATCTGTCAGAGAACATGATGGCAGCACCTGGTTGGCCCAGGACTCCAACTGCACACACGCACACACACACCGACGCCCGCACACACACACACACACAGCTCATTAGGCCAATTAGTGAGAGAGGGACACTCTCTATTAGTTTCCAGAGCCTATTAGTTTCCAGAGCCTGCAGCGTAGCACTATGTTCTGAAATACACCTTTACATCCGCCTGAAGTTTAGAGAAACTGTTCGCAAAATGGAGGAGACGTACCTGCTCAACTATCCCGGTGTCCGAAAGAAGATTTTAGCAGGAGGGTCCGGCACAATTCCCCACTTCCCACCGGGGACCAAGGTAACCTAGCAACATAGAACTTCACTTTCACCTGTGAAGGTGACCGAAGGCATATGTCAGGTATTACTGTAATATTGTCCTGTATGATGGCGTATGTCAGGTATTACTGTAATATTGTCCTGTCTGATGGCGTATGTCAGGTATTACTGTAATATTGTCCTGTATGATGGCGTATGTCAGGTATTACTGTAATATTGTCCTGTTTGATGGCGTATGTCAGGTATTACTGTAATATTGTTCTGTCTGATGGCGTATATCAGGTATTACTGTAATATTGTCCTGTCTGATGGCGTATATCAGGTATTACTGTAATATTGTCCTGTATGGTGGCGTATATCAGGTATTACTGTAATATTGTCCTGCCTGATGGCGTATATCAGGTATTACTGTAATATTGTCCTGTCTGATGGCGTATGTCAGGTATTACTGTAATATTGTCCTGTCTGATGGCGTATGTCAGGTATTACTGTAATATTGTCCTGTCTGATGGTGTATGTCAGGTATTACTGTTTTATTGTCCTGTCTGATGGCGTATATCAGGTATTACTGTAATATTGTCCTGTCTGATGGCGTATGTCACGTATTACTGTAATATTGTCATGTCTGATGGCGTATGTCAGGTATTACTGTAATATTGTCATGTCTGATGGCGTATATCTGTAATATTGGTATTACTGTAATATTGTCCTGTCTGATGGTGTATGTCAGGTATTACTGTAATATTGTCATGTCTGATGGCGTATATCAGGTATTACTGTAATATTGTCCTGTATTACAGGTGTTACTTACTGTAATATTGTCCTGTCTGATGGCGTATATCAGGTATTACTGTAATATTGTCCTGTCTGATGGCGTATGTCAGGTATTACTGTAATATTGTCCTGTCTGATGGTGTATGTCAGGTATTACTGTAATATTGTCCTGTCTGATGGCGTATATCAGGTATTACTGTAATATTGTCCTGTCTGATGGTGTATGTCAGGTATTACTGTAATATTGTCCTGTCTGATGGCGTATATCAGGTATTACTGTAATATTGTCCTGTCTGATGGTGTATGTCAGGTATTACTGTAATATTGTCCTGTCTGATGGCGTATATCAGGTATTACTGTAATATTGTCCTGTCTGATGGCGTATGTCAGTATCTGAAGTGAGCGTTTAGCAGGTTGGATGTTGAAAAGGTAAATATTGTTATAACTCACTTAGTTAACTACCCCAGTAGATGGCAAAAATAGAAGTAATAATTAACTAGTGAACTTTCTGGATTTTAATTCAGATGGACTACTTCCTCAGATGAAGGCTTGTGTAGTCAGTGTCGTTTGCAACTCCTGAACTCTAGGAGGAAATGATGAAATGTATAATTTGCGTTGTAAAGTTATTAATACTTAATAGTGTGTATTTTTAGAGAGTGCTGTATCTCGGCCCACTTTAATTAGACTGCTGAATGATGAAGACATCAGAGGAGATGATTATGCTATATCTGTCTGTAGCACACTGCACACACATTATTCTATATCTGTCTGTAGCACACTGCACACACATTATTCTATATCTGTCTGTAGCACACTGCACACACATTATTCTATATCTGTCTGTAGCACACTGCACACACATTATTCTATATCTGTCTGTAGCACACTGCACACACATTATTCTATATCTGTCTCTAACACACTGCACACACATTATGCTATATCTGTCTGTAGCACACTGCACACACATTATTCTATATCTGTCTGTAGCACACTGCACACACATTATTCTATATCTGTCTGTAGCACACTGCACACACATTATTCTATATCGGTCTGTAGCACACTGCACACACATTATTCTATATCTGTCTGTAGCACGCTGCACAAACATTGTTCTATATCTGTCTGTAGCACGCTGCACAAACATTGTTCTATATCTGTGTGTAGCACACTGCACAAACACTTAGTCAACATAATTACCACACGTCACTTCCACACACCAGGTTTGAACCGTCCCTGGCCAGTGTACAGCACCCAGGAGGGAAGGTACCGGTCCTTTTACCTGATCTCATCCTTCCAACCCACACACTTCCCCTCTAGCCATATGGCCATGAGTCTGACGATAACGTACGGTTTCCGGGACAATGCCAATATAAACATCTGTCACCCTCTGTGTGCTGTATAGAGGCAGTCTCCACACAGTTTAAACATCTGTAACCCTCTGTGTGTTGTATAAGGGCAGCCTCCACACAGTTTAAACATCTGTAACCCTCTGTGTGCTGTATAAGGGCAGCCTCCACACAGTTTAAACATCTGTAACCCTCTGTGTGCTGTATAGAGGCAGTCTCCACACAGTTTAAACATCTGTAACCCTCTGTGTGTTGTATAAGGGCAGCCTCCACACAGTTTAAACATCTGTAACCCTCTGTGTGTTGTATAAGGGCAGCCTCCACACAGTTTAAACATCTGTAACCCTCTGTGTGTTGTATAAGGGCAGCCTCCACACAGTTTAAACATCTGTAACCCTCTGTGTGTTGTATAAGGGCAGCCTCCACACAGTTTAAACATCTGTAACCCTCTGTGTGCTGTATAAGGGCAGCCTCCACACAGTTTAAACATCTGTAACCCTCTGTGTGCTGTATAAGGGCAGCCTCCACACAGTTTAAACATCTGTAACCCTCTGTGTGCTGTATAGAGGCAGCCTCCACACAGTTTAAACATCTGTAACCCTCTGTGTTCTGTATAAGGGCAGCCTCTACACGGTTTAAACATCTGTCACCCTCTGTGTTCTGTATAAGGGCAGCCTCCACACAGTTTAAACATCTGTCACCCTCTGTGTGCTGTATAAGGGCAGCCTCCACACAGTTTAAACATCTGTAACCCTCTGTCTTCTGTATAAGGGCAGCCTCTACACAGTTTAAACATCTGTAACCCTCTGTGTTCTGTATAAGGGCAGCCTCTACACAGTTTAAACATCTGTAACCCTCTGTGTTCTGTATAAGGGCACCCTCTACACAGTTTAAACATCTGTAACCCTCTGTCTTCTGTATAAGGGCACCCTCTACACAGTTTAAACATCTGTAACCCTCTGTGTGCTGTATAAGGGCACCCTCTACACAGTTTAAACATCTGTAACCCTCTGTGTTCTGTATAAGGGCAGCCTCCACACAGTTTAAACATCTGTAACCCTCTGTCTTCTGTATAAGGGCAGCCTCCACACAGTTTAAACATCTGTAACCCTCTGTCTTCTGTATAAGGGCACCCTCTACACAGTTTAAACATCTGTAACCCTCTGTGTGCGGTATAAGGGCACCCTCTACACAGTTTAAACATCTGTAACCCTCTGTGTGTTGTATAAGGGCAGCCTCCACACAGTTTGAACATCTGTAACCCTCTGTGTGCTGTATAAGGGCACCCTCTACACAGTTTAAACATCTGTAACCCTCTGTGTTCTGTATAAGTGCGTGCGTGCGTGCGTGCAATGAGGTGAAAGCTCTGTATTTAATGACCTCTGCCTTCTCTCTGGTCACGTAATCTCCTCTTCATGCTCTCCATCCCAGCTGGTGTTCCACTTCCAGACGCTATTGGACAACTTCGAGCGCACCGTGATTGACGACAGTCGTAAAGGCAGGAAGCCAGTCGAGATCTTTGTGGGGAAGATGTTTAAGATGGAGGTGTGGGAACCGCTGCTGACATCCATGAGGATAGGGGAAGTGGCGGAGTTCTGGTGCGACGCCGTGGTGAGTCCGGATACTTTTAAATTAGACCCGCCTTCAACTTCCGGAGGTGAAACAGAGCGAGAGGAGATCCGAGCGTCTAAAATGGTCTAATTATCCATTTTCACTGGGGTTAGAGAGTGGAAGCCTGGCCACCCACCTCATTCTAATGCAGATTAACTGGTCTCCCGTGGTCTCCTACACACACACACACACACACACACACACACACACACACACACACGACTATAAACAGAATGTGCGTCATTTCTCCCTCGCCTGAAAAATCAGAAAGTCAAATGGGTGTATTGATTGCGGCTAGTGGAGGCAAGTTCAGCAATCAGCAGGTGGAGGTGAAACAGAGTTTATGTGAGTAACCCCCCCCACACACACTAACTGTTCAGGTGGAGGTGATACATTATGTGTGTAACCCCCCCCCACAGACTCACTGTTCAGGTGGAGGTGAAACAGAGTTTATGTGAGTAACCCCCCCCACACTAACTGTTCAGGTGGAGGTGATACATTATGTGAGTAACCCCCCACACACTCACTGTTCAGGTGGAGGTGAAACAGAGTTTATGTGAGTAACCCCCCCCACACACACTAACTGTTCAGGTGGAGGTGATACATTATGTGAGTAACCCCCCCCACACACACTAACTGTTCAGGTGGAGGTGATACATTATGTGAGTAACCCCCCCACACACTCACTGTTCAGGTGGAGGTGAAACATTATGTGAGTAACCCCCCCACACACACACACACACGGTTCAGGTGGAGGTGATACATTATGTGAGTAAACCCCACCCCCCACACTAACTGTTCAGGCGGAGGTGATGCATTATGTGAGTAACCCCCCCCACACACACACTCACTGTTCAGTCTGCTGTCTTACCTCAGCACACAGGCTTGTACCCCATCGTGTCTAAGGGACTAAGGCTAATCGCCCAGGGCAAGGACCCCCTGGAGGGCCAGAGACACACGTGTGGCATGGGGAACATGTTCCATTACAACAGCACAGGCTGGGAGGAACTGGATGAACTGATGAAGACACCACAGCCGCTAATCTTCATCATGGAGCTGATTCAGGTATACGTCTCACTGGGCAGTGGGGCTGTTATTTGGTTACCTGGTTATTTGGTTGTTGTTGTTTTTAGTCCTTTTCTTAAACAGATCACAGACCTAATATGGCTGGTATTTTGTTCCAAACTGCCATCTAGGTATTTTTAAGCATTAGGTCGTTTATTTAAATAATCACAGTATGGCTTCAGACTAGCTTATGTTAATCACCCGGGAGCAATCTGAGTTCACGTGACCATTGAAACAGCTTTTCAGACTGATTCTCTACTGCGTCCATATTGCATATTACTGACCCACAGTCAGCCCCGTGATATACTGACCCCCAGTCAGCCCCGTGATATACTGACCCACAGTCAGCCCCGTGATATACTGACCCGTGATATACTGACCCACAGTCAGCACCGTGTTATACTGACCCACAGTCAGCACCGTGTTATACTGACCCACAGTCAGCCCCGTGATATACTGACCCACAGTCAGCCCCGTGATATACTGACCCCCAGTCAGCCCCGTGATATACTGACCCACAGTCAGCCCCGTGATATACTGACCCGTGATATACTGACCCACAGTCAGCACCGTGTTATACTGACCCACAGTCAGCACCGTGTTATACTGACCCACAGTCAGCCCCGTGATATACTGACCCACAGTCAGCCCCGTGATATACTGACCCACAGTCAGCCCCGTGATATACTGACCCACAGTCAGCCCCGTGATATACTGACCCACAGTCAGCCCCGTGATATACTGACCCACAGTCAGCCCCGTGATATACTGACCCACAGTCAGCCCCGTGATATACACCCCAGTCAGCCCCGTGATATACTGACCCACAGTCAGCCCCGTGATATACTGACCCACAGTCAGCCCCGTGATATACTGACCCACAGTCAGCCCCGTGATATACTGACCCACAGTCAGCCCCGTGATATACTGACCCACAGTCAGCCCCGTGATATACTGACCCACAGTCAGCCCCGTGATATACTGACCCACAGTCAGCCCCGTGATATACTGACCCACAGTCAGCCCCGTGATATACTGACCCACAGTCAGCCCCGTGATATACTGACCCACAGTCAGCCCCGTGATATACTGACCCCCAGTCAGCCCCGTGATATACTGACCCCCAGTCAGCCCCGTGATATACTGACCCACAGTCAGCCCCGTGATATACTGACCCACAGTCAGCCCGTGATATACTGACCCACAGTCAGCCCCGTGATATACTGACCCACAGTCAGCCCCGTGATATACTGACCCACAGTCAGCCCCGTGATATACTGACCCACAGTCAGCCCCGTGATATACTGACCCACAGTCAGCCCCGTGATATACTGACCCACAGTCAGCCCCGTGATATACTGACCCACAGTCAGCCCCGTGATATACTGACCCCCAGTCAGCCCCGTGATATACTGACCCCCAGTCAGCCCCGTGATATACTGACCCCCAGTCAGCCCCGTGATATACTGACCCACAGTCAGCCCCGTGATATACTGACCCACAGTCAGCCCCGTGATATACTGACCCACAGTCAGCCCCGTGATATACTGACCCACAGTCAGCCCCGTGATATACTGACCCACAGTCAGCCCCGTGATATACTGACCCACAGTCAGCCCCGTGATATACTGACCCACAGTCAGCCCCGTGATATACTGACCCACAGTCAGTGTTTTAAGTGTCGCCCCTGCCCTTCTCAGGTGGGAGACCCCTTCTCATACAAGCGGGACTCGTGGATTATGGACAAGGATGAGAAGATGAAGGAGGTGCCTTCACTCCACATGCAGGGAAACACCCTGGTCAGACAGGGGAGGTTCAGAGAGGCAGCCAAGAAGTACCAGGAAGCTGTTGTCCTCTTACGGATTGTACTATCCAAGGTGAGAGGAGGTGCTGTCCAAGGTGAGAGGAGGTGCTGTCCAAGGTGAGAGGAGGTGCTGTCCAAGGTGAGAGGAGGTGCTGTCCAAGGTGAGAGGAGGTGCTGTCCAAGGTGAGAGGAGGTGCTGTCCAAGGTGAGAGGAGGTGCTGTCAAGGTGAGAGGAGGTGCTGTCAAGGTGAGAGGAGGTGCTGTCCAAGGTGAGAGGAGGTGCTGTCAAGGTGAGAGGAGGTGCTGTCAAGGTGAGAGGAGGTGCTGTCCAAGGTGAGAGGAGGTGCTGTCCAAGGTGAGAGGAGGTGCTGTCCAAGGTGAGAGGAGGTGCTGTCCAAGGTGAGAGGAGGTGCTGTCCAAGGTGAGAGGAGGTGCTGTCCAAGGTGAGAGGAGGTGCTGTCCAAGGTGAGAGGAGGTGCTGTCCAAGATGAGAGGAGGTGCTGTCCAAGGTGAGAGGAGGTGCTGTCTCATCCATCCATGGATGAGAGATGAGAGATGATGGATGAGAAATGATGGATGAGAAATGATGGATGAGAAATGGTGGATGAGAGATGGTGGATGAGAGATGGTGGATGAGAGATGGTGGATGAGAGATGGTGGATGAGAGATGGTGGATGAGAGATGATGGATGAGAGATGATGGATGAGAGATGATGGATGAGAGATGATGGATGAGAGATGGTGGATGAGAGATGATTGGGGGAGATGGTGGATGAGAGATGGTGGATGAGAGATGATGGATGAGAGATGATGGATGAGAGATGATGGATGAGAGATGATGGATGAGAGATGATGGATGAGAGATGATGGATGAGAGATGATGGATGAGAGATGATGGATGAGAGATGATTGGGGAGAGATGGTGGATGAGAGATGGTGGATGAGAGATGATGGATGAGAGATGATGGATGAGAGATGAGACATGGAGGATGAGAGATGAGACATGGAGGATGAGAGATGAGACATGGAGGATGAGAGATGATGGATGAGAGATGATGGATGAGAGATGATGGATGAGAGATGATGGATGGCATATTTGACATTAAACTCTAGTAGTGACTACAGATAGCATCACAGAAACAGGTGATTTAACTCTTTCCCTGTCATAACGTCTTGTCTCTACTCTGGATGCAGGAGATGCCAGGAGATGGAGACTATATTGCTGTGGATCATCTCATTACTCCTCTGGTTCTGAACTATTGCCAGTGCATGTTGGAGCTGGAGGAATATTATGAGGTTCTGGAGCACGCCAGTGACCTAATACACAAACACAAAGGTGACACGTCTACACACACAGACACGTCTACACACACAGACTGTGTGTGTTCTAGCAGATAGTTAACCCAAAAAGTAGTTGGAAAGTGACACTTTTCTGTGTTTCAGCATTATGAAACATTTAGAAATTGCAACATATGCTGCAAAACGTGTCTAAGCAGATGGATTTTATCTGCTCAGCTTGAGTCAGATTCCTCTCACCTAATTGGACAGCTTGAGTCAGATTCCTCTCACCTAATTGGACAGCTTGAGTCAGATTCCTCTCATCTAATTGGACGGTACTTCATCACGCAGGAGAATGACCCTAAAAAACTCCCACAGCAAAAAGGAGATGTCCAGGGCTAAAATGGTTAACAGTTGCTGTCAGAGCTTCACCAGGGAACATGCACGGCCTCTAGTTGTCTATTGGTGTTAGATATCAATTTATCACTGCATGCAAATACAATGTGACCAAATAATGTTGATGTCCAGATGCAAACGGCTGTGATCCCTCACAGTATTGAGGACAGTATTCAACCTCATGGTCATTGTATCATTTGCTGACTTGACTCTATATATCGAGAAATAAAATGTCCTCAAACTGATTTAAACGCAGTTGGACGCGGTGGGGTGGAGGCGTGGACGCGGTGGGGTGGACGCAGTTGGACGCGGTGGGGTGGAGGCGTGGACGCGGTGGGGTGGAGGCGTGGACGCGGTGGGGTGGACGCAGTTGAACGCGGTGGGGTGGAGGCGTGGACGCGTCGGTTCTCTTTCATTCAAGTGGACCGGTACATTAGAATGATATTTCGCTGACGGTTCGCTCGTGGCTGTGATGAAATGTATTGACTATAAAACTGTACGATTATAATAATTAATCTGTCGCCTGTTGATTTATGACGCAGTTCCTTATTCAATGTGACTGTTTTTATTGACTCATTATTTGATTATTTTATGGCTGATGTAAAATAGTAAAGTTTAAAACCGATGTGAATTGTGAAATCCATGCTGTTCATTTGAATTGTTAAACATGAATAAGCACTTCGATATTTGTTGGTTCAGAGGCTGTGTACTAAAGTCATTGAACGTCTTTGAATTTGATTCAGTAAATTCTGTATGAACTCTGTGTAGAGGCCCATCAGAGAGACAGTCTGCAGTTACCTGGACAATATCAGATATCTCCTTTCTTCATTCCCCTCCTCCCTCCACCGCCTCCTCCCTCCACCCCCTCCCTGCGCTCCCTCCTCCCTCCATCCCCTCCCTGCGCTCCCTCCTCCCTCCACCCCCTCCTCCCTGCGCTCCCTCCTCCCTCCTCCCCCATCCCCTCCTCCCTGCGCTCCCTTCATCTGAGGAGACATCTTACTTTTCATGAGGACCCAGTCAATGGGGGCTCTGTTACTGCCGCAGGCTATGAAGAAATCTATTTAAAGTGTTGTCAGTGAGGGAGTGGGCATGAATTTAGGAGGAAACAAGAGGAGAACTGGCGATGGTCCTAGTTTATCGTCTCCTCAGGGAGAACATATTAGGAGGTGTGTGTTCTGGGACCAGGGTCTGAGTGAGGACACGTTCCCTTTATTGATCTCTTCTCTCACACACCTCAAGAAATGGCACACACACACACACCCACAGTTCTCACTACTGATGTGTGGCTGTTCTCTCTACTGATGTGTGGCTGTTCTCTCTACTGATGTGTGGCTGTTCTCACTACTGATGTGTGGCTGTTCTCACTACTGATGTGTGGCTGTTCTCTCTACTGATGTGTGGCTGTTCTCTCTACTGATGTGTGGCTGTTCTCACTACTGATGTGTGGCTGTTCTCTCTACTGATGTGTGGCTGTTTTCTCTACTGATGTTTGGCTGTTCTCTCTACTGATGTGTGGCTGTTCTCTCTACTGATGTGTGGCTGTTCTCTCTACTGATGTGTGGCTGTTCTCACTACTGATGTTTGGCTGTTCTCACTACTGATGTTTGGCTGTTCTCTCTACTGATGTGTGGCTGTTCTCTTTACTGATGTGTGGCTGTTCTCTCTACTGATGTGTGGCTGTTCTCTCTACTGATGTGTGGCTGTTCTCTCTACTGATGTTTGGCTGTTCTCACTACTGATGTGTGGCTGTTCTCACTACTGATGTGTGGCTGTTCTCTCTACTGATGTTTGGCTGATCTCACTACTGATGTGTGGCTGTTCTCACTACTGATGTGTGGCTGTTCTCACTACTGATGTGTGGCTGTTCTCACTACTGATGTGTGGCTGTTCTCACTACTGATGTGTGGTTGTTCACTCCCTCTCCTCTCTCCTCCAACACTGGTCTCCCTCTCCTCCCTCACTGATCTCCCTCTCCTCTCTCCTCCCTCACTGATCTCCCTCTCCTCCCTCACTGATCTCCCTCTCCTCCCTCACTGGTCTCCCTCTCCTCCCTCACTGGTCTCCCTCTCCTCTCTCCTCCTTCACTGATCTCCCTCTCCTCTCTCCCTGGTCTCCCTCTCCTCTCTCCTCCCTCACTGATCTCCCTCTCCTCTCTCCTCCCTCACTGATCTCCCTCTCCTCCCTCACTGATCTCCCTCTCCTCTCTCCTCCCTCACTGATCTCCCTCTCCTCTCTCCTCTCTCCCTCTCCTCTCTCCTCCCTCACTGATCTCCCTCTCCTCTCTCCCTGGTCTCCCTCTCCTCTCTCCTCCCTCACTGATCTCCCTCTCCTCCCTCACTGGTCTCCCTCTCCTCTCTCCTCCCTCACTGATCTCCCTCTCCTCTCTCCTCCCTCACTGATCTCCCTCTCCTCTCTCCTCCCTCACTGATCTCCCTCTCCTCCCTCACTGGTCTCCCTCTCCTCTCTCCTCCCTCACTGATCTCCCTCTCCTCTCTCCTCCCTCACTGGTCTCCCTCTCCTCTCTCCTCCCTCACTGATCTCCCTCTCCTCTCTCCTCCCTCACTGATCTCCCTCTCTCCTCCTCTCCCCTGGTCTCCCTCTCTCCTCTCTCCCTCTCCTCTCTCCTCCCTCACTGATCTCCCTCTCCTCTCTCCTCCCTCACTGGTCTCTCTCTCCTCTCTCCTCCCTCACTGATCTCCCTCTCCTCTCTCACTGGTCTCCCTCTCCTCTCTCCTCCCTCACTGATCTCCCTCTCCTCTCTCCTCTCTCCCTGGTCTCCCTCTCTCCTCTCTCCCTCTCCTCTCTCCTCCCTCACTGATCTCCCTCTCCTCTCTCCTCCCTCACTGATCTCCCTCTCCTCTCTCCCTGGTCTCCCTCTCCTCTCTCCTCCCTCACTGATCTCCCTCTCCTCTCTCCCTGATCTCCCTCTCCTCTCTCCTCCCTCACTGATCTCCCTCTCCTCCCTCACTGCTCTCCCTCTCCTCTCTCCTCCCTCACTGGTCTCCCTCTCCTCTCTCCTCCCTCACTGATCTCCCTCTCCTCTCTCCTCCCTCACTGATCTCCCTCTCCTCTCTCCTCCCTCACTGATCTCCCTCTCCTCCCTCACTGGTCTCCCTCTCCTCTCTCCTCCCTCACTGGTCTCCCTCTCCTCTCTCCTCCCTCACTGATCTCCCTCTCCTCTCTCCTCCCTCACTGATCTCCCTCTCCTCTCTCCTCCCTCACTGATCTCCCTCTCCTCTCTCCCTGGTCTCCCTCTCCTCTCTCCTCCCTCACTGATCTCCCTCTCCTCTCTCCTCCCTCACTGATCTCCCTCTCCTCTCTCCCTGGTCTCCCTCTCCTCTCTCCTCCCTCACTGATCTCCCTCTCCTCTCTCCCTGGTCTCCCTCTCCTCTCTCCTCCCTCACTGATCTCCCTCTCCTCTCTCCCTGGTCTCCCTCTCTCCTCACTCCATGCTCCTGTCCCCTACAGACTGTGTCAAGGCGTATTATAAGAGGGCCAAGGCCCATGCTGCAGTGTGGAACGAGACAGAGGCCAAGAGAGACTTCATTATGGTGGCCAACCTGGACCCCACCCTGGGTCCTCTCATACACAAGGAGCTGAGACTCCTCACAGACAGAGTGAAGGAGAAACATTGGGAGGAGAAAGAGAAGTACTGGAACTGCCTGGAACAAGACGGGAGGAAAGAGGAGGACACCAAGAAGGGAAAAGGAGTTAAAGACAAGGAAGAGGAGGAAGTGATGAAGGAAAAACAAGAGAAGGAAATAATGGTTTTGAGGAAAATAAAAGAGGCACCACAGGACGAGTGCACGGGGACGACAGAAATAAATGTACCAGCGTGGAACAAGGTTGTAACGAGGGGTGAGACGTCCATTATGGCTACAGTTACAGAGAAGGCTAGAGTAAAGGCAGGAACAGCCAATCAAACTGTAGTGAATGATGAAACAGCCAATGAGAAGGCAGATTACGGTCCAGAAACCCAGCCTGCGACCAATCAGAACCCTCCATTTGTGCATCCTGCTGAAGGGATGGACTGGCAGCAGAAGTTGCGACACATCATGTTTCTGCAGAAAGAAGGCAACTTCCTGTTAACTGAGCAGAAATACAGCGATGCCTCTGGAAAGTTCCGGGAGGCTCTGGTGTTTGTCGACTTCATTCAGAAGGTCAGTGTCCTTGATAGGTGCATTCACATGTGTGGCCATGTGCTGTATATGGGTTAGGGTTTAAGTGATGTGGGATAAAATGGATACACAAAAATGGTTCACTTTGTGCCTAAATGTGCAGCATGTCATCAGAACCACTCTAAATAATTTACATTTTAAGTGAGGTGAAAGTAATTTTACACACAGATTACGAAAATATAAACAACATAATACACACATATAAACAACATATTACACACATATAAACAACATATTACACACATATAAACAACATATTACACACATGTTGTTTTTATGTGTGTAATATGTTGTTTATATGTCCGCAATCTGTTGTTTATATGTGCGTAATCTGTTGTTTATATGTGCGTAATATGTTGTTTATATGTCCGCAATCTGTTGTTTATATGTGTGTAATCTGTTGTTTATATGTGTGTAATATGTTGTTTATATGTGCGTAATATGCTGTTTATATGTGCGTAATATGTTGTTTATATGTCCGCAATCTGTTGTTTATATGTGTGTAATCTGTTGTTTATATGTGTGTAATATGTTGTTTATATGTGCGTAATATGCTGTTTATATGTGCGTAATATGTTGTTTTTATATTACGCACATATAAACAGCATATTACGCACATATAAACAACATATTACACACATATAAACAACAGATTACGGACATATAAACCACAGATTACACACATATAAACAACATATTACGCACATATAAACCACAGATTAAACACATATAAACAACAGATTACGCACATATAAACCACAGATTACGGACATATAAACCACAGATTACACACATATAAACAACAGATTACGCACATGTAAACAACAGATTACGCACACATAAACAACATATTACACACATATAAACAACAGATTACGGACATATAAACAACATATTACACAGATATAAACAACATATTACGGACATATAAACAACATATTACACACATATAAACAACATATTACACACATATAAACAACAGATTACGGACATATAAACAACATATTTCACACATATAAACAACATATTACGCACATATAAACAACAGATTACGCACATATAAACAACAGATTACGGACATATAAACCACAGATTACACACATATAAACAGCAGATTACGCACATATAAACAACATATTACGCACATATAAACAACATATTACACACATATAAACAGCAGATTACACACATATAAACAACATATTACACACATATAAACAACAGATTACGCACATATAAACAACATATTACGCACATATAAACAACATATTACACACATATAAACAGCAGATTACACACATATAAACAACATATTACACACATATAAACAACAGATTACGCACATATAAACAACATATTACGCACATACAGTGCCTTGCAAAAGTATTCGGCCCCCTTGAACTTTTCGACCTTTTGCCACATTTCAGGCTTCAAACATGAAGATATACAACTGTATTTTCTGGTGAAGAATCCACAACAAGTGGGACACAATCATGAAGTGGAACGAAATTTATTGGATATTTCAAACCTTTTTAACAAGTTAAAAACTGGAAAATTGGGCGTGCGAAATTATTCAGCCCCTTTACTTTCAGTGCAGCAAACTCTCTCCAGAAGTTCAGTGAGGATCTCTGAATGATCCAATGTTGACCTAAATGACTAATGATGATAAATAGAATCCACCAGTGTGTAATCAAGTCTCCGTATAAATGCACCTGCTCTGTGATAGACTCATAGGTCCGTTTAAAGCACAGAGAGCATCATGAAGAACAAGGAACACACCAGGCAGGTCCGAGATACTGTTGTTGATAAGTTTAAAGCCGGATTTGGATACAAAACGATTTCCCAAGCCTTAAACATCCCAAGGAGCACTGTGCAAGCGATAATATTGAAATGGAAGGAGTATCAGACCACTGCAAATCTACCAAGACCCGGCCGTCCCTCTAAACTTTCAGCTCATACAAGGAGAAGACTGATCAGAGATGCAGTCAAGAGGCCCATGATCACTCTGGATGAACTGCAGAGATCTACAGCTGAGGTGGGAGACTCTGTCCATAGGACAACAATCAGTCGTATACTGCACAAAGCTGGCCTTTATGGAAGAGTGGCAAGAAGAAAGCCATTTCTTAAAGATATCCATAAAAAGTGTCGTTTAAAGTTTGCCACAAGCCACCTGGGAGACACACCAAACATGTGGAAGAAGGTGCTCTGGTCAGATGAAACCAAAATCGAACTTTTTGGCAACAATGCAAAACGTTATGTTTGGCGTAAAAAAGCAACACAGCTCATCACCCTGAACACACCATCCCCACTGTCAAACATGGTGGTGGCAGTCTCATGGTTTGGGCCTGCTTTTCTTCAGCAGGGACAGGGAAGATGGTTAAAATTGATGGGAAGATGGATGGAGCCAAATACAGGACCATTCTGGAAGAAAACCTGATGGAGTCTGCAAAAGACCTGAGACTGGGACGGAGATTTGTCTTCCAACAAGACAATGATCCAAAACATAAAGCAAAATCTACAATGGAATGGTTCACAAATAAACATATCCAGGTGTTAGAATGGCCAAGTCAAAGTCCAGACCTGAATCCAATCGAGAATCTGTGGAAAGAACTGAAAACTGCTGTTCACAAACGCTCTCCATCCAACCTCACTGAGCTCGAGGTGTTTTGCAAGGAGGAATGGGCAAAGATTTCAGTCTCTCGATGTGCCAAACTGATAGAGACATACCCCAAGCGACTTATACATATAAACAAATATATTACTACAGCTGTAATCGCAGCAAAAGGTGGCGCTACAAAGTATTAACTTAAGGGGGCTGAATAATTTCGCACGCCCAATTTTCCAGTTTTTAATTTGTTAAAAAGGTTTGAAATATCCAATAAATTTCGTTCCACTTCATGATTGTGTCCCACTTGTTGTGGATTCTTCACCAGAAAATACAGTTGTATATCTTCATGTTTGAAGCCTGAAATGTGGCAAAAGGTCGAAAAGTTCAAGGGGGCCGAATACTTTTGCAAGGCACTGTATAAACAACATATTACGCACATATAAACAACATATTACACACATATAAACAGCAGATTACACACATATAAACAACATATTACGCACATATAAACAACATATTACGCACATATAAACAACATATTACACACATATAAACAACAGATTACGCACATATAAACAACAGATTACGGACATATAAACAACATATTACACACATATAAACAACAGATTACGGACATAAAAACCACAGATTAAACACATATAAACAACAGATTACGCACATATAAACCACAGATTACGGACATATAAACCACAGATTACACACATATAAACAACAGATTACGCACATATAAACCACAGATTACGGACATATAAACCACAGATTACACACATATAAACAACAGATTACGCACATATAAACAACAGATTACGCACATATAAACAACATATTACGCACATATAAACAACATATTACACACATATAAACAACAGATTACGCACATATAAACCACAGATTACACACATATAAACAACAGATTACACACATATAAACAACATATTACGCACATATAAACAACAGATTACGGACATATAAACCACAGATTACACACATATAAACAACAGATTACGGACATATAAACCACAGATTACACACATATAAACAACAGATTACGCACATATAAACCACAGATTACGGACATATAAACCACAGATTACACACATATAAACAACAGATTACGCACATATAAACCACAGATTACGGACATATAAACACATATAAACAACAGATTATAAACAACATATTACATATAAACAAGATTACAGATTACACACATATAAACAACAGATTACAGATTACGCATATAAACATATATAAACAACATATTATAAAAACAACATACGCACATATAAACAACATATATAAACACATATAAAACAACAGATTACGCACATATAAACAGATTACAGATTAAACAACAGATTACATATAAACAACAGATTACACACATATAAACAACAGATTACGCACATATAAACAACAGATTACGCACATATAAACAACAGATTACACACATATAAACAACAGATTACGCACATATAAACAACATATAAACAACAGATTACGGACATATAAACCACAGATTGCGGACATATAAACAACATATTACACACATAAAAACAACATATTACGCACATATAAACAGCATATTACGCACATATAAACAACATATTACACACATATAAACAACAGATTACGGACATATAAACCACAGATTAAACACATATAAACAACAGATTACGCACATATAAACCACAGATTACGGACATATAAACCACAGATTACACACATATAAACAACAGATTACGCACATATAAACCACAGATTACGGACATATAAACCACAGATTACACACATATAAACAACAGATTACGCACATATAAACAACAGATTACGCACATATAAACAACATATTACGCACATATAAACAACAGATTACACACATATAAACAACAGATTACACACATATAAACAACAGATTACGCACATATAAACAACAGATTACGCACATATAAACAACATATTACGCACATATAAACAACATATTACGCACATATAAACAACATATTACACATCCAGAACAAAATGGGAGAAAAACAACAAGGTTTTAGGTGGTTAAGAGTTTGTGCTTCGCCAAGAATAAAGCTCTGATAACAATGACTGGGTGAAAAATAACTACATTAGGAATGAATCCAATTTTGTGAATGTATATGAAAATATGTGAATGAATATGTGACTGTATTAGTGAATGTATATGTGAGTGTATATGTGAATATGTGAATGCATATGTGAATGTGTGAATGAATATGTGAATATCTGAATGAATATGTGAATGTATTAGTGAATGTATATGTGAGTGTATATGTGAATATGTGTATGTGAATGAATATGTGAATGTATATGTGAATATGTGAATGTATATGTGAATCTATATGTGAGCGTATATGTGAATGTGTGAATGAATATGTGAATGTATATGTGAATGTATATGTGAGTGTATATGTGAATATGTGAATGTATATGTGAATGTGTGAATAAATATGTGAATGTATATGTGAGTGTATATGTGAATGTGTGAATGAATATGGGAATATGTGAATGTATATGTGAATATTTGAATGTATATGTGAATGTGTGAATGAATATGTGAATATCTGAATGAATATGTGAATGTATTAGTGAATGTATATGTGAGTGTATATGTGAATATGTGTATGTGAATGAATATGTGAATGTATATGTGAATCTATATGTGAGCGTATATGTGAATGTGTGAATGAATATGTGAATGTATATGTGAATGTATATGTGAGTGTATATGTGAATATGTGAATGTATATGTGAATATGTGAATAAATATGTGAATGTATATGTGAGTGTATATGTGAATGTATATGTGAATGTGTGAATGAATATGGGAATATGTGAATGTATATGTGAATATGTGAATGTATATGTGAATGTGTGAATGAATATGTGAATATGTGAATGTATATGTGAATATGTGAATGTATATGTGAATATGTGAATGTATATGTGAATATGTGAATGTATATGTGAATGTGTGAATGTATATGTGAATGTGTGAATGTATATGTGAATGTGTGAATGTATATGTGAATGTATATGTTAATGTGTGAATGTATATGTGAATGTGTGAATGTATATGTGAATGTATATGTGAATATGTGAATGTATATGTGAATGTGTGAATGTATATGTGAGTGTATATGTGAATGTATATGTGAATGTGTGAATAAATATGTGAATGTGAATGTATATGTGAATATGTGAATGTGTTTGTGAATGTATATGTGAATATGTGAATGTGTTTGAATGTATATGTTAATGTGTGAATGTATATGTGAATGTGTGAATGTTTATGTGAATGTATCTACATATAAGTTTGTCTTGTACCCCCAAATAAGGCAAGATCAGGAGAAAATAACAGTCAAATTCTGTCAGTAGCTGGGTATTTTAACCTCCCAGTGACATTGGTTTGTGTCAGTTTCTAAAGCAGACTCTGATTAAACACGGACCCTTCTCTGAATGGATGTAATCAGGTTTTCCTGAAAAGAGAAATCACTTCTGAAACAAGAAACAATCAAATCATCAGGGTCAAATGTACTTCCCAGTGAATTCCAGAAGGAACACAGTGTTCTCCATTTTTCCAGCATGCAATGTTTCCAAGGACCAGTGATGAGAGGGCAACAACTGGATACGTGGTTGTTCTCGTTAGTTACATCACACATAACGGAGGAGAAACCCAGAAGTGGGATCCTAGAGAGGCTTCTATCCTCATCATGGAGAGGAAATACTCCCAATAACACACTGATAAATGGGAAAACAAGTTGATCATATTAGACTGTCCTCATCACCAACAGGCATGTGACCTTCGTTCCTGTTGATTCAGAGGAGGCATTTGACCCAATGGAATGGTGGTACCTTTATGTAGTTATACACAAATGGAATATCGATTTTGTGTTATAAAATGGATCCATCTTTTATATTTATATATAAGAACCTGCGCAAGAATACTGACTGATCGATCACTTTCACCTAAATTAACCTAATCCACAGAGCAACCAGAACGGGTTGACGGTTGGTGCTTAAAACTGATATTTCTTTATGTCATAAGAGCAGCAATGTTCACACAGAAGTGGGCTTTGTGGACATGTTTCTGAATTACATCTAGTGGGAATGGCTCTTCCTCAACACTGTACATGTAAAAGGTTTCATGTGACAGAAACATCACATTTAGCAGAATGATGGAAACATGACAATGTGACAATAAGTGTTTGCTGGACAATCAAAGAAAGTTAAAGTTTAATAAACCAGAAGAAAGAGTGGAAATACGCAATATTGGACAGCGTTACTTCACAGGGTCTTTAACCTGATCTGAGTGTTATCGCTGACCCAAAAATAAAATATTCATGTACACGTCTGCCAGCTATCATAAATGCGGGATCTTCAATGTTTGAGGAGATTCAAAACTCTAATGAAACATATTTGAAAAACATGGAAATGTCAAAATATATTCTAATTTTACATAACACCGATCTTATGAAATGTGTGTGGGGTAGTTTTGGAATCTACAAACGGCAACTATGGATGCTGACATTTCTTTTAAGCCTTGTTTGGGATCTCTGTCCTACGGATACTCTTTATGAGACACGTCATGTAAGACACATAGCATGTGGCTGTGTACAACCTCTATGTTTCATTGCCAGTCTGCTGAGGAGAAATGCTATATGGTTCTAGGTTCACTAACAGGAGCTGAGCCGGAGAGCTAAAAATAGCAGAGATGGAGCCTTGGAGATTTCAGTGTGTCTGCACTCCATCCAAGCATCTCTAACTCCATTAGCCTCCTCCTTCTCACTCAGCATACTATATATATGTTTTACTCTCTTTCTCGGTCCCTCTGTCCATCCGTGTAACTCCCTGTGGCTCTGCCTCCCCCTCCTCCCTCCACCCCCTCCTCACAGGAAGTGGACTACGGAGACAGGAAGGAGGACTGGGACTCTCTCGAGAAAGTGCGTGTCCCGATCACTCTGAATTTCAGTCAGTGTCTCCTGGAGATCGGGGAATACCAAGAAGTGGTACATGTGAACACCAAGCTGCTGAAGAAAGACGCAGGTATTCTCTTTTTCACACACACACACACACACACACACACACACACACACACACACACACACACACACACAAACACACACTACTGTGTAATATTACTATAACTAATACTATGATTTAATATTTTTTTGGTACCTGAGTAATACACTTTAGAATAAATGGATTTAAAGAAGGTTTACTAACCAAACAATTTAAGAATAATTACTCCTCCTATCTGATCTGTGGCCCCTCCTCTCTTCTCCCTTACTCCTCCTATCTGATCTGTGGCCCCTCCTCTCTTCTCCCTGACTCCTCCTATCTGATCTGTGGCCCCTCCTCTCTTCTCCCTGACTCCTCCTATCTGATCTGTGGCTCTTCATCTCTTCTCCCTTACTCCTCCTATCTGATCTGTGGCTCCTCCTCTTTTCTCCCTTACTCCTCCTATCTGATCTGTGGCTCCTCCTCTCTTCTCCCTTACTCCTCCTATCTGATTTGTGGCCCCTCCTCTCTTCTCCCTTACTCCTCCTATCTGATCTGTGGCTCTTCCTCTCTTCTCCCTTACTCCTCCTATCTGATCTGTGGCTCCTCCTCTTTCCTCCCTCACCCCTCCTATCTGATTTGTGGCCCCTCCTCTCTCCCTCACCCCTACTCTTATCTGATTTGTGGCCCCTCCTCTCTCCCTCACCCCTACTCCTATCTGATCTGTGGCCCCTCCTCTCTCCCTCACCCCTACTCCTATCTGATCTGTGGCCCCTCCTCTCTTCTCCCTTACTCCTCCTATCTGATCTGTGGCTCTTCCTCTCTTCTTCCTTACTCCTCCTATCTGATCGGTGGCTCCTCCTCTTTTCTCCCATACTCCTCCTATCTGATCTGTGGCTCCTCCTCTCTCCCTCACCCCTACTCCTATCTGAACTTTGGCTCCTCCTCTTTCCTCCCTCACCCCTCCTATCTGATTTGTGGCCCCTCCTCTCTCCCTTACTCCTCCTATCTGATCTGTGGCCCCTCCTCTCTCCCTCACCCCTCCCATCTGATCTGTGGCCCCTCCTCTCTCCCTAAATCCTCCCTCTCTTTAGATAACTGTAAGGCTGTGTACCAGCGAGCCCGGGCGTACTCAGCTCTGTGTAAGGAGGAGGAGGCCAGGAGAGACTTCCGAAAGGTGGAGCATCTGGAACCCAGGTTCAAGCTTGTCGTCAGGCAGGAAATGAAGAAGCTGGGCGAGAACCTCCGGATCAAACACGTTCGGGACAAGAAGAATTACTGGGACGTTACGGAAGAAAAGTGGAATACTACGGCCAAAAAAGGGAGAGCCAATAAGACAGTACACTTTCAACAGGAGAAAAGTGGAGCAGAAAGGAGTGTTAAGATAGAGGAGAAACAGGTGGAGGTAGTGATGATGTAGAGGTGGTGGAGAGAGATGGTGTAGAGGTGGTGGAGAGAGATGGTGATGAGGTGGTGGAGAGAGATGGTGATGAGGTGGTGGAGAGAGATGGTGTGGAAATGGTGGAGAGAGATGGTGTAGAGGTGGTGGAGAGAGATGGTGTAGAGGTGGTGGAGAGAGATGGTGTAGAGGTGGTGGAGAGAGATGGTGTAGAGGTGGTGGAGAGAGATGGTGTAGAGGTGGTGGAGAGAGATGGTGTAGAGGTGGTGGAGAGAGATGGTGTAGAGGTGGTGGAGAGAGATGGTGGAGAGGTGGTGGAGAGAGATGGTGTAGAGAAGGAGAGAGATGATGGTGTAGAGGTGGTGGAGAGAGATGGTGTAGAGGTGGTGGAGAGAGATGGTGTAGAGGTGGTGGAGAGAGATGGTGTAGAGGTGGTGGAGAGAGATGGTGTAGAGGTGGTGGAGAGAGATGGTGTAGAGGTGGTGGAGAGAGATGGTGTAAAGGTGGTGGAGAGAGATGGTGTGGAAGTGGTGGAGAGAGATGGTGTAGAGGTGGTGGAGAGAGATGGTGTAGAGGTGGTGGAGAGAGATGGTGTAGAGGTGGTGGAGAGAGATGATGTAGAGGTGGTGGAGAGAGATGATGTAGAGGTGGTGGAGAGAGATGGTGTGGTGGAGAGAGATGGTGGAGGTGGTGGAGAGAGATGGTGTAGAAGTGGTGGAGAGAGATGGTGTAGAAGTGGTGGAGAGAGATGGTGTAGAAGTGGTGGAGAGAGATGGTGTAGAAGTGGTGGAGAGAGATGGTGTAGAGGTGGTGGAGAGAGATGGTGATGAGGTGGTGGAGAGAGATGGTGTAGAGGTGGTGGAGAGAGATGGTGTAGAGGTGGTGGAGAGAGATGGTGTAGAGGTGGTGGAGAGAGATGGTGTAGAGGTGGTGGAGAGAGATGGTGTAGAGGTGGTGGAGAGAGATGGTGTAGAAGTGGTGGAGAGAGATGGTGTAGAAGTGGTGGAGAGAGATGGTGTGGAAGTGGTGGAGAGAGATGGTGTAGAGGTGGTGGAGAGAGATGGTGATGAGGTGGTGGAGAGAGATGGTGTAGAGGTGGTGGAGAGAGATGGTGTAGAGGTGGTGGAGAGAGATGGTGTAGAGGTGGTGGAGAGAGATGGTGTAGAAGTGGTGGAGAGAGATGGTGTAGAGGTGGAGAGAGATGGTGTAGAGGTGGTGGAGAGAGATGGTGTAGAGGTGGTGGAGAGAGATGGTGTAGAGGTGGTGGAGAGAGATGGTGTAGAGGTGGTGGAGAGAGATGATGTAGAGGTGGTGGAGAGAGATGATGTAGAGGTGGTGGAGAGAGATGGTGTAGAGGTGGTGGAGAGAGATGGTGTAGAGGTGGTGGAGAGAGATGGTGTAGAGGTGGTGGAGAGAGATGGTGTAGAGGTGGTGGAGAGAGATGGTGTAGAGGTGGTGGAGAGAGATGGTGTAGAGGTGGTGGAGAGAGATGGTGTAGAGGTGGTGGAGAGAGATGGTCTAGAGGTGGTGGAAAGAGATGGTGTAGAGGTGGTGGAGAGAGATGGTGTAGAGGTGTTGGAGAGAGATGGTGTAGAAGTGGTGGAGAGAGATGGTGTAGAAGTGGTGGAGAGAGATGGTGTAGAGGTGGAGAGAGATGGTGTAGAGGTGGTGGAGAGAGATGGTGATGAGGTGGTGGAGAGAGATGGTGTAGAGGTGGTGGAGAGAGATGGTGTAGAGGTGGTGGAGAGAGATGGTGTAGAGGTGGTGGAGAGAGATGGTGTAGAGGTGGTGGAGAGAGATGGTGTAGAGGTGGTGGAGAGAGATGGTGTAGAGGTGGTGGAGAGAGATGGTGTAGAGGTGGTGGAGAGAGATGGTGTAGAGGTGGTGGAGAGAGATGGTGTAGAGGTGGTGGAGAGAGATGGTGTAGAGGTGGTGGAGAGAGATGGTGTAGAGGTGGTGGAGAGAGATGGTGTAGAGGTGGTGGAGAGAGATGGTGTAGAGGTGGTGGAGAGAGATGGTGTAGAGGTGGTGGAGAGAGATGGTGTAGAGGTGGTGGAGAGAGATGGTGTAGAGGTGGTGGAGAGAGATGATGTAGAGGTGGTGGAGAGAGATGATGTAGAGGTGGTGGAGAGAGATGGTGTAGAGGTGGTGGAGAGAGATGGTGTAGAGGTGGTGGAGAGAGATGGTGTAGAGGTTGTGGAGAGAGATGGTGTAGAGGTGGTGGAGAGAGATGATGTAGAGGTGGTGGAGAGAGATGATGTAGAGGTGGTGGAGAGAGATGGTGTAGAGGTTGTGGAGAGAGATGGTGTAGAGGTGGTGGAGAGAGATGATGTAGAGGTGGTGGAGAGAGATGATGTAGAGGTGGTGGAGAGAGATGGTGTAGAGGTGGTGGAGAGAGATGGTGTAGAGGTGGTGGAGAGAGATGGTGTAGAGGTGGTGGAAAGAGATGGTGTAGAGGTGGTGGAGAGAGATGGTGTAGAGGTGGTGGAGAGAGATGGTGTAGAGGTGGTGGAGAGAGATGGTGTAGAGGTGGTGGAGAGAGATGGTCTAGAGGTGGTGGAAAGAGATGGTGTAGAGGTGGTGGAGAGAGATGGTGTAGAGGTGTTGGAGAGAGATGGTGTAGAAGTGGTGGAGAGAGATGGTGTAGAAGTGGTGGAGAGAGATGGTGTAGAGGTGGTGGAGAGAGATGGTCTAGAGGTGGTGGAAAGAGATGGTGATGAGGTGGTGGAGAGAGATGGTGTAGAGGTGGTGGAGAGAGATGGTGTAGAGGTGGTGGAGAGAGATGGTGTAGAGGTGGTGGAGAGAGATGATGTAGAGGTGGTGGAGAGAGATGGTGTAGAGGTGGTGGAGAGAGATGATGTAGAGGTGGTGGAGAGAGATGATGTAGAGGTGGTGGAGAGAGATGGTGTAGAGGTGGTGGAGAGAGATGGTGTAGAGGTGGTGGAGAGAGATGGTGTAGAGGTGGTGGAGAGAGATGGTGTAGAGGTGGTGGAGAGAGATGATGTAGAGGTGGTGGAGAGAGATGGTGTAGAGGTGGTGGAGAGAGATGATGTAGAGGTGGTGGAGAGAGATGATGTAGAGGTGGTGGAGAGAGATGGTGTAGAGGTGGTGGAGAGAGATGGTGTAGAGGTGGTGGAGAGAGATGGTGTAGAGGTGGTGGAAAGAGATGGTGTAGAGGTGGTGGAGAGAGATGGTGTAGAGGTGGTGGAGAGAGATGGTGTAGAGGTGGTGGAGAGAGATGGTGTAGAGGTGGTGGAGAGAGATGGTCTAGAGGTGGTGGAAAGAGATGGTGTAGAGGTGGTGGAGAGAGATGGTGTAGAGGTGTTGGAGAGAGATGGTGTAGAAGTGGTGGAGAGAGATGGTGTGAAGTGGTGGAGAGAGATGGTGTAGAGGTGGAGATGGTGTAGAGGTGGTGGAGAGAGATGGTGATGAGGTGGTGGAGAGAGATGGTGTAGAGGTGGTGGAGAGAGATGGTGTAGAGGTGGTGGAGAGAGATGGTGTAGAGGTGGTGGAGAGAGATGGTGTAGAGGTGGTGGAGAGAGATGGTGTAGAGGTGGTGGAGAGAGATGGTGTAGAGGTGGTGGAGAGAGATGGTGTAGAGGTGGTGGAGAGAGATGGTGTAGAGGTGGTGGAGAGAGATGGTGTAGAGGTGGTGGAGAGAGATGGTGTAGAGGTGGTGGAGAGAGATGGTGTAGAGGTGGTGGAGAGAGATGATGTAGAGGTGGAGAGAGATGATGTAGAGGTGGTGGAGAGAGATGGTGTAGAGGTGGTGGAGAGAGATGGTGATGAGGTGGTGGAGAGAGATGGTGATGAGGTGGTGGAGAGAGATGGTGATGAGGTGGTGGAGAGAGATGGTGATGAGGTGGTGGAGAGAGATGGTGATGAGGTGGTGGAGAGAGATGGTGATGAGGTGGTGGAGAGAGATGGTGTAGAGGTGGTGGAGAGAGATGGTGTAGAGGTGGTGGAGAGAGATGATGTAGAGGTGGTGGAGAGAGATGGTGTAGAGGTGGTGGAGAGAGGTGGTGTAGAGGTGGTGGAGAGAGATGGTGTAGAGGTGGTGGAGAGAGATGGTGTAGAGGTGGTGGAGAGAGATGGTGTAGAGGTGGTGGAGAGAGATGGTGTAGAGGTGGTGGAGAGAGATGGTGTGGAGGTGGTGGAGAGAGATGGTGTAGAGGTGGTGGAGAGAGATGGTGTAGAGGTGGTGGAGAGAGATGATGTAGAGGTGGTGGAGAGAGATGATGTAGAGGTGGTGGAGAGAGATGGTGTAGAGGTGGTGGAGAGAGATGATGTAGAGGTGGAGAGAGATGATGTAGAGGTGGTGGAGAGAGATGGTGTAGAGAAGGAGAGAGATGATGGTGTAGAGGTGGTGGAGAGAGATGGTGTAGAGGTGGTGGAGAGAGGTGGTGTAGAGGTGGTGGAGAGAGATGGTGTAGAGGTGGTGGAGAGAGATGGTGTAGAGGTGGTGGAGAGAGATGGTGTAGAGGTGGTGGAAAGAGATGGTGTAGAGGTGGTGGAGAGAGATGATGTAGAGGTGGTGGAAAGAGATGGTGTAGAGGTGGTGGAGAGAGATGGTGTAGAGGTGGTGGAGAGAGATGATGTAGAGGTGATGGAGAGAGATGGTGTAGAGGTGGTGGAAAGAGATGGTGTAGAGGTGGTGGGGAGAGATGGTGTAGAAGTGGTGGGGAGAGATGGTGTAGAAGTGGTGGAGAGAGATGGTGTAGAGGTGGTGGAGAGAGATGGTGTAGAGGTGGTGGAGAGAGATGATGTAGAGGTGGTGGAGAGAGATGGTGTAGAGGTGGTTGAGAGAGATGGTGTAGAGGTGGTGGAGAAAGGTGGAGAGAAAATAGGGGAAGATAAAGTGTCAACAAGTAACCAATGAAATCAAAGGAAAGAAAAGTACAGGAAGTGGTGCCGTCCAATCCAATTCAACCAATAAGATTCCAATAGCCAATGCTGATGTCAATAATTCACAGGTCTCAGAGGTAACTGAGCAGAAACCCAGGTTGAACAGAAACAAGATAAATGACAGTGAAATACGCAAAGAGAGTAAAACTGAAGGAGAACATTCAGAGCAGAGTCCTATGAAGAAGATAAGGAACATGAAACCTGTAGTCTCAACTGGAAACATCGATTCTTCTACCAAGTCCAAGCGAAAAAGAAAGGAAAAATAAATAAAACTCACGCAAGCATTGATACTCATAAAATATCATGTGCTGTTAAATCCAGGCTTTTTGCTCAACAAACACACATGACAGGAAGTCGTTGTTTATAACAAATACAAATTTAATCTTTATACACAAAGAGTAGAAAGCAACCAGTAACACAGTCATTATTAAAAAGCCTTTCTTTCACAAACGTTTTCTACAGATTATAAAATGAAGGGATGAATGTCAGTTCACAGTGAAATAAATCCAAAATACACCTGACAGTGATATGTTTAGTCACAAACAAATCGACACTAATGGGGCGTAGTAATGTTGATTAAAAGCAGAGGCGTCGGTTCCACCATGAACTAGAGACGATGAGTTGCCGTTAGCGGCTGAGAGTTATCTTTATGTTCAGATAGTGTTTCCTGCCATAGCTCGGGTTCTGTTGGTACGGTTGAGTGATTCATGGCCCTGTCATAGCTCGGGTTCTGTTGGTATGGTTGAGTGATTCATGGCCCTGTCATAGCTCGGGTTCTGTTGGTCTGGTTGAGTGATTCATGGCCCTGTCATAGCTCGGGTTCTGTTGGTATGGTTGAGTGATTCATGGCCCTGTCATAGCTCGGGTTCTGTTGGTATGGTTGAGTGATTCATAGCCCTGTCATAGCTCGGGTTCTGTTGGTACGGTTGAGTGATTCATGGCCCTGTCATAGCTCGGGTTCTGTTGGTCTGGTTGAGTGATTCATGGCCCTGTCATAGCTCGGGTTCTGTTGGTATGGTTGAGTGATTCATAGCCCTGTCATAGCTCGGGTTCTGTTGGTATGGTTGAGTGATTCATGGCCCTGTCATAGCTCGGGTTCTGTTGGTATGGTTGAGTGATTCATGGCCCTGTCATAGCTCGGGTTCTGTTGGTATGGTTGAGTGATTCATGGCCCTGTCATAGCTCGGGTTCTGTTGGTATGGTTGAGTGATTCATGGCCCTGTCATAGCTCGGGTTCTGTTGGTATGGTTGAGTGATTCATAGCCCTGTCATAGCTCGGGTTCTGTTGGTATGGTTGAGTGATTCATGGCCCTGTCGTAGCTCGGGTTGTACTGTTGCCAGCCCCCACCACCACCTACATGTTAGGAATTATCCGCTTGCTCGGGTTGACCCCCGTTCTACGGCAGGGGCAAATTGTGTTTGTAGATCGGCGCTTCTCTACTATCACGCCGTAGACGGTAGGACCAGAGATCCATGGAAAGGCTCAACTGTTTGAGCGCCACGGAGGATCTAGGACCCCCCAGAAATCTCTGATGTCACAGTGAGACGTGGGAAATGAAACATGATGTTCTCACCGGCTCAGAGAGATGTTATGGATACGCCAGTCTTTATGGGGCTACAACCCAAGACCTCTACAAAGACTAACTTGTGAGAGCTGGAGCCACAGGGTTACAGTGGAGAGCTACGATGCTGCTATGCTACGAGTGAACCAGAAGAAGGTCAAACTAACTGGCTACCTTGGTTAACTTAGTGGGTCAATCAACCCTCCCCTGTGAAAACAAAACACATTAGACATTTATAAGAGTGTACAGGACCTATGGGTAGTATATTCTGGTGGAAAATCTCTTCATCAGTCAGAAGCAGCTGCGGTCCTGGGGCTTATCAATGTGTAATGAGGTGGTTTTAACATTAAAGAGGTTTCTGGAGAGTAAACGTTATTTGCATTGCATTCATTTTTTCCATGTCTCATTCGAGCTCTCCTTTGCTCCCAAAGATACTGACACACCAGGAAGTGGACCTCATTGACCCGGGAATGGTTGGACACATGTAGATGATACTGACAGACCAGGAAGTGGACCTCATTGACCCGGGAATGGTTGGACACATGTAGATGATACTGACAGACCAGGAAGTGGACCTCATTGACCCGGGGATGGTGGGACACATGTAGATGATACTGACAAACCAGGAAGTGGACCTCATTGACCCGGGGATGGTGGGACACATGTAGATGATACTGACAAACCAGGAAGTGGACCTCATTGACCCGGGGATGGTGGGACACATGTAGATGATACTGACAAACCAGGACGTGGACCTCATTGACCCGGGATGGTGGGACACATGTAGATGATACTGACAGACCAGGAAGTGGACCTCATTGACCCGGGGATGATGGGACACATGTAGATGATACTGACAGACCAGGAAGTGCGGGGCTGGGTTCCCCCTTAGTTAGTAGCATTTTCAAAATGTACCCCACCATATCAGCTTACACCACCTTAATCGTAGCTTACCAATCTGCAATGCCATGTCCTTGGAGACAGTTTCCTAGCAACAGCGTCAAAACAAAGAGACGGCCGAAGCAACAGTCTGTGATGTCGACCGTAACCTGGCTATGAGGACTAACAAATAACCTCAAACTGTTCTGTTCCTGGGAATTAGGTCGGCATGTTCTCAGATGATCTAAACCATTCACATAATGACTCCCTGTGACTGTGGGGGTGATAACTGGATGGTTTTAAAAAAGGTTCCCTCATTTCCAAAAACGCTCTCGCCTCCTGTCTGTTTGTTTTCTTGAGAATCGCTGTGGCATGCACATCAAAGCAGAGCGCCTCCTCTCTGCTAAGCCCAGGAGCACTAAATGGGCTCCTTTCTTCCTCTATCGGCTTGTCTCTGAGGTTCACCCCTCCTCCTGCGTCTCCTTTTCACTACGCTCCGGTCCTCCTTCAACCTCACTAAAGTCCTTTTGGACTCTGGTCTTTCTTTTCACAGAACCACACAGAACCGGACACGGAACCCAACTGGGATCTGACAGTGAATCACCTACATATGTGGTCCGTGGACAGGAAATGACCCACACATGTGGTCCGTGGACAGGAAATGACCCACACATGTGGTCCGTGGACAGGAAATGACCCACATATGTGGTCCGTGGACAGGAAATGACCCACATATGTGGTCCATAGACAGGAAATAACCCACATATGTGGTCTGTGGACAGGAAATGACCCACATATGTGGTCCATAGACAGGAAATGACCCACATATGTGGTCCATAGACAGGAAATAACCCACATATGTGGGCTGTGGACAGGAAATGACCCACATATGTGGTCCATGGACAGGAAATGACCCACATATGTAATCCATGGACAGGAAATGTCCCACATATGTGGTCCATGGACAGGAAATGACCCACATATGTGGTCCATGGACAGGAAATGACCCACATATGTGTTCCATGGACAGGAAATGACCCACATATGTGGTCCATGGACAGGAAATGACCCACATATGTGGTCCGTGGACAGGAAATGACCCACATATGTGGTCCGTGGACAGGAAATGACCCACATATGTGGTCCGTGGACAGGAAATTATCCACATATGTGGTCCGTGGACAGGAAATGACCCACACTAACGCCTGTTCAACAAAAAGTTGGTGGATGTGGTGGAGGTGGTGGAGGGGCACATGGAGAAGCCAGAGCCCGACCTCTCCCTGAACCCCTGAGGCAGAGGGCCAATCCCAGCCCATCTCTGTGACAACTCTGGGAAGTGACCGTAAGTGCAGGGGCCTTCACCGAGACAGAGCGGGGGCCTTCACCGAGACAGAGCGGGGGCCTTCACCGAGACAGAGCGGGGGCCTTCACCGTGACAGAGCATGTGGGGGCGGCGCACAGACGCATTAAACACAGCCAGCCCAGTGGAGTCAACACTGGTGCACATCAATGTCCTGTTAAAAATATATGTTTTAAATGCATTAGGCAGAGATAATGGTGTTAAACACACACACACACCGGAAAACATATGCACACTGTTACTAGCACTCAGAACAAAACAGGGCAAATTCTCACTCTCTTGCATCGTGTAAAAGTAATTTTTGCAGAGGGTCCTTGTGCCGTACGGATATAAAGCTTCGGACGACCATGCGAACACCAGTTAGAACAGTGTCTTGGCTGGGCTGCTCACATTAGTCATTGCATATTAGCTAGCTATCACAGTTGCTTTCTGCCAGGGTGCTCTACTAACATTAGCTGTTAGCTTTCTTAATCACCATAGCTGGATAACACAGTGTCTGGATATACAGCTAACATTAGCCGTAGCTTGTTAGCAAATTGTGTGGCACTGGGCCTGGACATTAGCCGTTAGCTTTTGAATCCCACATGGATGTTAGTGCTCAGTGGTCCATGAGAGGGTGCACTCAGCAGTCATATAGGGTACAGGCCAACAGGTCTACCCATCAGGCATCTCTGTGCACCCCAGGCTCCTCCCTGGGTTAGATCAGTGAAGTGGTTCCTGGAAGAAAATGGGACGTAGCAGGTTTTAAGATTCATTTTTAGAACACAATAGATATAGTGAAATCTGTACTAATGGAGTAATTGGTCTAGAAAGATGCTGCAATTATCAAATCAGCTGTAGTGAATAAACTCTTGTAGAGCTATTAGACTCAGGCCTGTAGGCTCTGTCTCAGGTCTGTCTCATTTCTGTCCCAGGTCTGTATCAGGTCTGTCTCATTTCTGTCCAGGGGTCTGTCCCAGGTCTGTATCAGGTCTGACTAATTTCTGTATCAGGTCTGTCTCATCAATCAAATTTTTAAAAGACAACAGTATATAAAAACATAAGTGTACATAAAAATAACAGTCGAGTCAAAGGCTACGTGTTAAAAGCTTGTCTAAATAGATGTGTTTTCACCTGTGATTTAAAAACACTTAACACGGTGATGCTTTGTAGGTGTGGTGGAAGTGCGTTCCACAGCTTAGGGCCCTGGACGGCAAATGACCGACCTCCAAACTTTTTATATTTTGATTTTGGAATCACCAGAGAGGTGTGTTCAGAGGAGCGCAGGGTTCTGGCTGGTTTGTAGACCGTTATTAGTTCAGCGAGGTAGGCCGGGTCAGGTCTCATTTCTGTCCCAGGTCTGTCCCAGGTCTGTCCCAGGTCTGTATCAGGTCTGTCCCATGTCTGTATCAGGTCTGTCCCAGGTCTGTCCCAGGTCTGTATCAGGTCTGTATCAGGTCTGACTCAGGTCTGTCTCATTTCTGTCCCAGGTCTGTCTCAGGTCTGTCCCAGGTCTGTCCCAGGTCTGTATCAGGTCTGTATCAGGTCTGACTCAGGTCTGTCTCATTTCTGTCCCAGGTCTGTCTCAGGTCTGTCCCAGGTCTGTCTCAGGTCTGAACACTCACCAGGTTCTGAAGGGAAGACATTCCTCAGCTGTTCTATGACCTCCTGCAGTTGTAACACTGTGTCCTGTTCATGATCATCACCTCCTGTCCAATGACACAATGAGACGTCCCACGGTGACCAATGAGTGACAAGAGAATATAAATTATAGAATTTTGTCTGAACCAATGTTTCTGTGGCCTACTAAAAACACAGAAATTCCGTCACAACCCGGTAGGAATTGGTTGCAACACCCCAGCGGGACCTGACCTACTATTTGGGAACGTTCTCCACAGAACCTCACCGGCTGTCTCTGTGTCTGTTGTCTCTCGACTGGGTCCGTCCCCATGACGACCTCCGCCTGATACAGGAGACGACAGGGAGGATGGTTCTGACCCGTTAGCCTCAGAATCATCTTTGGGCTGGTGGAGGAAAAAAGGATTCTCTCATAAATCCTGACAGAATTCCCTTTTCAACAGGAGCACCAACAAACAAAACACAAATATTTCTTGGAACGTGTGTTTGGTTTGAAGTATATACACCGTAATCTTGCTTATACAGGAGTGCAATTTTCTCTCATTTTGCCAACAAGAGAATAAATTAACTGTTAAACACGTAGATGCAGTAAATAAATGAGTTTTCCACTGAAGACTGATGTGTCGGCCAGGGACCCAGATCCATGATATACAAAGCCAACCCACCCACCCACAGATGTGACACAGATGTGGAGGCTGGGTAGAAGTGAGGAGACAGATGTAGAGGCTGGGTAGAAATGAGGAGACACAGATGTAGAGGCTGGGTAGAAATGAGGTGACAGATGATGTAGAGGCTGGGTAGAAGTGAGGTGACAGATGTAGAGGCTGGGTAGAAGTGAGGTAACACACAGATGTAGAGGCTGGGTAGAAGTGAGGTGACACAGATGTAGAGGCTGGGTAGAAATGAGGTGACACAGATGTAGAGGCTGGGTAGAAGTGAGGTGACATACAGATGTAGAGGCTGGGTAGAAGTGAGGTATCACACAGATGTAGAGGCTGGGTAGAAGTGAGGTGACACATAGATGTAGAGGCTGGGTAGAAGTGAGGTAACACACAGATGTAGAGGCTGGGTAGAAGTGAGGTATCACACAGATGTAGAGGCTGGGTAGAAGTGAGGTAACACACAGATGTAGAGGCTGGGTAGAAGTGAGGTGACACAGATGTAGAGGCTGGGTAGAAGTGAGGTGACACATAGATGTAGAGGCTGGGTAGAAGTGAGGAGACACAGATGTAGAGGCTGGGTAGAAGTGAGGTGACACAGATGTAGAGGCTGGGTAGAAGTGAGGTGACACATAGATGTAGAGGCTGGGTAGAAGTGAGGTAACACATAGATGTAGAGGCTGGGTAGAAGTGAGGTAACACATAGATGTAGAGGCTGGGTAGAAGTGAGGAGACACACAGATGTAGAGGCTGGGTAGAAGTGAGGTAGACACAGATGTAGAGGCTGGGTAGAAGTGAGGTATCACACAGATGTAGAGGCTGGGTAGAAGTGAGGTGACACAGATGTAGAGGCTGGGTAGAAATGAGGAGACACAGATGTAGAGGCTGGGTAGAAGTGAGGTGACACAGAGATGTAGAGGCTGGGTAGAAGTGAGGTGACACACATGTGGAGGCTGGGTAAAAGTGAGGTAACATATAGATGTAGAGGCTGCGTAGAAGTGAGGTGACATATAGATGTAGAGGCTGGGTAGAAGTGAGGTAACACATAGATGTAGAGGCTGGGTAGAAGTGAGGTGACACATAGATGTAGAGGCTGGGTAGAAGTGAGGTAATATATAGATGTAGAGGCTGCGTAGAAGTGAGGAGACACATAGATGTAGAGGCTGGGTAGAAGTGAGGTGACACACATGTGGAGGCTGGGTAAAAGTGAGGTAACATATAGATGTAGAGGCTGCGTAGAAGTGAGGTAACACATAGATGTAGAGGCTGGGTAGAAGTGAGGTGACACATAGATGTAGAGGCTGGGTAGAAGTGAGGTAACACATAGATGTAGAGGCACTTCACAATCACTACTTTAGTGTGTTTGATATTCCATCTCTCTGTTCCCAAACCAGCCGTCTCCAGTCCTTTTCAATTTCCTCTCTGTTCCCTATTTGGAATTGTTTTTACCTGAGTAAACGTGTGTCTGCCACTCTGTGTCCTCCTCTATTTCACATCAATCCATATAGCCTTATAAATTCAACCATTCTGTCATAAAGATGATTATCATATTGATTAAATAGATCCTGGTCTATAAACAGATTTATTCTATAACACAGACACGTATTTAATCTAATTTAAAGCCATGTTCATGTGTTTTGGCTTGCTTGAAATAATGTAGCATGTGTAATGTAGCACAATAAAAGATTAAAGTAAGTATTGTAGTCTTTGTAAATAATTATGTATTAAAACAAAAATAACACCAGTCAACTGCCCTGGTAACATTAGTATTTTGTGTACTATTTAATATGTTGATGGACAACATGTTTGCCTTTATGTTGACTTTGACCTCGTCCAACCACAAGTTCGTAATCGATTACAACTGCCAGTGTAATCCATTACAACGGCCTGTCAGTGTAATCCATTACAACTGCCAGTGTAATCCATTACAATGGCCAGTCAGTGTAATCCATTACAACGGCCAGTCAGTGTAATCTATTACAACTGCCAGTCAGTGTAATCTATTACAACTGCCAGTCAGTGTAATCCATTACAACTGCCAGTGTAATACATTACAACGGCCAGTCAGTGTAATCCATTACAACGGCCAGTCAGTGTAATCTATTACAACGGCCAGTCAGTGTATCAGTGTAATCCATTACAACGGCCAGTCAGTTTAATCCATTACAACGGCCAGTCAGTGTAATCCATTACAACAGCCAGTCAGTGTAATCCATTACAACGGCCAGTCAGTGTAATCCATTACAATGACCAGTCAGTGTAATCCATTACAACTGCCAGTCAGTGTATCCATTACAACGGCCAGTCAGTGTAATCCATTACAACGGCCAGTCAGTGTAATCCATTACAACGGCCAGTCAGTGTAATCCATTACAACTGCCAGTGTAATCCATTACAACGGCCAGTCAGTGTAATCTATTACAACTGCCAGTGTAATCCATTACAACGGCCAGTCAGTGTAATCCATTACAACTGCCAGTCAGTGTAATCCATTACAACGGCCAGTCAGTGTAATCCATTACAACGGCCAGTGAAACAAGCAAACCAAAATGCATCACAAAAAAAAATCTCCACAAGCAATTGTTACACTGTGTTATATAACCCAAATGTGCTAAAACCTGGATTAGATATAATAAATTATGCACAACAATCTTATACATTGCTTATACTCTATTCTAAAACATAAGGGGTGTTATAAATTGTTATAAAATATACCGCAGAATAAAAAATGACCCAAACTTTGTATTAATTTCTTTCTCTCTATATTCCCATTTTACATATTTAATTATTCAGATAGCTGCACAACTGGCCTTGTGCCATTGGCTAGTCTTTCGGGGCCTGCCCTACAGGACCTCCTCTACCCATCCAAATAAAACGGGCCTATCCAACTGATTTGTCCTGGCGCCTGCCTTACTGCAGCCCTGTCATATCCACTATTGTCCCTGTTCCAATGGGTTTAGCCCTCAGGTTTCTGTCATCGTCTCCTGGCCCTCCCCTTCCCTGTCCCTTGTCCAATGAGTTTAGGACTTAAATCTCTGTCGTTCTCTCCTGGCCCTCCCCTTTCTATATCTGGTCCAATGAGTTTAGCCCTCAGGTCTTCATCTTATGATTGATTTCTCATTGGTAGCAGGGCCGGTTCTATTATCTATATTATTATATATAATATTATCTATATTATTCTATATATTATTATCTATATTATTATCTATATTATTATATATATTATTCTCTATATTATTATCTACATTATTATCTATAATATTCTATATATTATTATATATATTATTATATATATTATTATCAATATTATTATCTATATTATTCTATATATTATTATCTATATTATTCTATATATTATTATCTATATTATTATCTATATTATTATCTATAATATTCTATATATTATTATATATATTATTCTCTATAATATTATCTATATTATTATCTATGTTATTCTATATATTATTATCTATATTATTATCTATAATATAGTATAATATACTATAATATATATTATTATCTCTAATATTATTTATATTATTATCTCTATTATCTCTATTATTATTTATATTATTATCTATAATATATATATATTTATTATCTATATTATTATTTATATTATTATCTCTATTATTATTTATATTATCGCTATTATTATTTATATTATTATCTATAGTATATATATATATTATGTATATTATCTCTATTATTATCTCTATTATTATTTATATTATTATCTATATTATCTCTATTATTATTTATATTATTATCTCTATTATTCTATATATTATTATCTATATTCACATATTAAACTGATCCTCCACTCCTCTCGCTCTATTATCTGTTTGCCCTCCTCCCTGCCTGCAGTAACTCCCTTCTCCTCCCTCCTCCCTGCCTGCAGTAACTCCCTTCTCCTCCCTCTTCCCTACCTGCAGTAACTCCCTTCTCCTCCCTCCACCCTACCTGCAGTAACTCCCTTCTCCTCCCTCCTCCCTGCCTGCAGTAACTCCCTTCTCCTCCCTCCTCCCTACCTGCAGTAACTCCCTTCTCCTCCCTCCTCCCTACCTGCAGTAACTCCCTTCTCCTCCCTGCCTGCAGTAACTCCCTTCTCCTCCCTCCTCCCTGCCTGCAGTAACTCCCTTCTCCTCCCTCCTCCCTACCTGCAGTAACTCCCTTCTCCTCCCTGCCTGCAGTAACTCCCTTCTCCTCCCTCCTCCCTGCCTGCAGTAACTCCCTTCTCCTCCCTCCTCCCTGCCTGCAGTAACTCCCTTCTCCTCCCTCCTCCCTACCTTCAGTAACTCCCTCAGCCTGTGCAGTTGAGACTCCAGCTGTTTGTTGTGGTCCTCCAGGATCTGCATTCGGGTCTCCAGCCGTGTCTTGTGCTGCCGCAGAACCCGTGCCTCGGCCAGTAACTCCTCATCCTGTTGTCCTTCCATGGGGGAGCCCAGACAGCCCTCTCCTCCCTCCGTTAGTTGAGGAGAAGCCGCAGCCTCCTCATGCTTCCACTTCAGCCGCCGCCACTCCCCTTGAAGAACCCTGGGAGGAGTAACGCACACACACACGCACACACACACACACACATACACACATGCACACATGCACACACACACACACACACACACACATACACACACGCGCACACACACACGCACACACGCACGCACGCACGCACACACACACACACACACACACACACACACATACACGCGCACACACGCACACACACACACACGCACACACGCACGCACGCACACACACACACGCACACACACACACATACACGCGCACACACGCACACACACACACGCACGCACACACGCACGCACACACACACACGCACACACACACACATACACACGCACACACGCACACACACGCACGCGCGCACGCACACACGCACGCACACACACGCACACACACATATACACACGCACACACGCACACACGCACACACGCACACACGCACACACGCACACACACACACCATTGTCACTATTGGTGGCAAAGTTAACGGTTAAAGGTTCTAGGTCCCAAAGGTTCTGAGACCGCAAAGGTTTCTTAGACCATGTTTTCCATGAACTAAAAGATCCAAAATGCTATAGGTCTTAAGGTTCAGATATCAACATTTTATAAGTTCTCACCGGTTCTCATTCTCCAGACGGGCTAGCGTTCTCTGCAGCTCTTCCTGGTCCTGGCAGTCCAGATGGGCCAGTAGCATCTGCTGTCCACAGGGTGAGTCCTGGTCATGGATGCCGGGGCTGGAGTGACGCAGGAGGTATTGATCTTCATCCCTGAGTTCCCCACATAACACAGGAGACAGCACACTGAGCCACAGCACAGAAAACAGCCACACAGCAGAGACAGACCAGCACAGAGACACACTGGCACAGAGACAGACCGGCACAGAAACAGACCGACACAGAGACAGACCGGCACAGAGACACACCGGCACAGAGACACACCGACAAAGAGACAGACCGGCACAGAGGCAGACCGGCACAGAAACAGACCGGCACAGAGAAAGACCGGCACAGAGACAGACCGGCACAGAGACAGACCGGCACAGAGACAGACCGGCACAGAGACAGACCGGCACAGAGACACACCGGCACAGAGACACACCGGCACAGAGACACACCGGCACAGAGACAGACCGACACAGAGCCCAGTCTTCAAACAGCACTGAGAATAAACCCACAGTGAGCACCACACTGGCAGACAGCAGCCCACAGACCAGCTGAAGGCACTACAGACTGCCATGTTGACACATCAAACCAGCAGAATCACAAACACACAAACACACACACACGCACACACACACACACACACTTGCCTCACCCCTGTAAACATTCCCTCCCAGCCGAAGCCTTTGATCATTGGCTCTGTAGCAAACATGGCCCTTAATATGAGGGGTTTTCATATTATTCCCGATTATAGAGAGATCCCCTTAATTTATATTAAAGCACCCCATCAGTGATTATAGAGAGATCCCCTTATTCATATTAAAGCACCCCATCAGTGATTATAGAGAGATCCCCTTATTCATATTAAAGCACCCCATCAGTGATTATAGAGAGATCCCCTTATTCATGTTAAAGCACCCCATCAGTGATTATAGAGAGATCCCCTTATTCATATTAAAGCACCCCATCAGTGATTATAGAGAGATCCCCTTATTCATATTAAAGCACCCCATCAGTGATTATAGAGAGATCCCCTTATTCATATTAAAGCACCCCATCAGTGATTATAGAGAGATCCCCTTATTCATATTAAAGCACCCCATCAGTGATTATAGAGAGATCCCCTTATTCATATTAAAGCACCCCATCAGTGATTATAGAGAGATCCCCATATTCATATTAAAGCACCCCATCAGTGATTATGTGTACTTACAGACTCTCATCTGGTGAAAGACTGTCAGTAAAGAAAGAACAGCTCTGGTTCTCCATCTCAGCCAACCTGGACCAAAGAAAACAGAGAGTGAGATATTAATTATCCAAGAGTAAAATGTCTAAAGTAAACTACTTCTTGTCATTCATTGAAGTTAATTTTTATTTAAATTATTTTGTCATTAACCTGTAGCATTTAACCACACCAGTAGTCAGTTTATTTTCTGTATTCCAGACAGCTTCCACACTGCCCTGTGACCCAGACACTCATTGGTGGAGACAACTGGCAAATCAGCAAACAGGATAGAGACTATACATTTCCATGTACATAGATAGAAACTATATATTTCCATGTACATAGATAGAAACTATATATTTCCATAGAGATAGAGACTACATATTTCCATAGAGATAGAGACTATATATTTCCATAGAGATAGAGACTATATATTTCCATAGAGATAGAGACTATATATTTCCATAGAGATAGATAGAGACTATATATTTCCATAGAGATAGAGACTATATATTTCCATAGAGATAGAGACTATATATTTCCATAGAGATAGAGACTATATACTTCCATAGAGATAGATAGAGACTATATATTTCCATAGGGATAGAGACTATATATTTCCATAGAGATAGAGACTATATACTTCCATAGAGATAGATAGAGACTATATATTTCCATAGAGATAAATAGAGACTATATATTTCCATAGAGATAGATAGAGACTATATATTTCCATAGAGATAGATAGAGCCTATATATTTCCATAGAGATAGATATAGACTATATATTTCCACAGAGATAGATAGAGACTATATATTTCCATAGAGTTAGATAGAGACTATATATTTCCGTAGAGATAGATAGAGACTATATATTTCCACAGAGATTGATAGAGACTATATATTTCCGTAGAGATAGATAGAGACTATATATTTCCACAGAGATAGATAGAGACTATATATTTCCATAGAGATAGATAGAGACTATATCTTTCCACAGAGATAGATAGAGACTATATATTTCCGTAGAGATAGATAGAGACTATATATTTCCATAGAGATAGATAGAGACTATATATTTCCATAGAGATAGATAGAGACTATATATTTCCGTAGAGATAGATAGAGACTATATATTTTCATAGAGATAGAGACTATATATTTCCATAGAGATAGATAGAGACTATATCCTACCAGGAGGGTTTGTCTAAATGGGCATCGTGAACAGAGATACTAATGAAATGTGTGTCTTGTTAATCCAGCTTCAGATACACATTAACATACACACACAGACAAATAACACACACAGACAAATAACACACACAGACAAATAACACACACAGACAAATAACACACACAGACAAATAACACACACAGACAAATAACACACACACAGACAAATAACACACACACAGACAAATAACACACACACAGACAAATAACACACACAGACAAATAACACACACAGACAAATAACACACACAGACAAATAACACACACACAGACAAATAACACACACACAGACAAATAACACACACACACAGACAAATAACACACACACACAGACAAATAACACACACAGACAAATAACACACACAGACAAATAACACACACACAGACAAATAACACACACACAGACAAATAACACACACACAGACAAATAACACACACACAGACAAATAACACACACACACAGACAAATAACACACACAGACAAATAACACACACAGACACAAGTGAAAACAAATCTGACACACCAGCGATATTCACCTCCTGATGGAGGGACAGAGGGCTCTACGCCTCACCTGGACTCCCCCCCTCCCCCTCATCTGTCCTTCTTCCCAGATGTCTGTACTGACGCTGATAAAAGGAGAGCTCTCCCACAGACACCCACTGACACAACATCAAACATTAAATGTCCCCAGTTCTCCTCAGATGTTCTCCTCAGATGTTCTCCTCAGATGTTCTCCTCAGGGACACCATGTGATCATGGAGGATTAACACGCCCACCTCCTCATTTGACTAAATAGAGGGACAGACACTCTGTACTTTTGCTGTGATGAATGAGAACGCCTCAGGTCCTTTTAAGATATGATTGCATGGCACTTGTGACACCCTGTCTATTGATAATCATTTGCTTTCCCATTAGTCTGTGACGGGACTCATTTGATTTATCTTTGAGAACAAGATAGAGATTTGGGATATAACACCAGGGCAGATAGATCTGAAGGGGTACATGGAATGTGGGATATAAATTGCCCAGTCAGACAAACTCATTCATGTCATCTGTATATCTTTACATTTGAAGGAATTTGACGATAGCATTCACAAATTAACAAGTGCAAAATTTGGAAGTAATGTGGAAATGTGGAAGTAATGTGGAAATGTGAAAGTAATGTGGAAATGTGGAAGTAATGTGGAAATGTGGAAGTAATGTGGAAGTAATGTGGAATGTGGAAGTAATGTGGAAATGTGGAAGTAATGTGGAAATGTGGAAGTAATGTGGAAATTTGGAAGTAATGTGGAAATGTGGAAGTAATGTGGAATGTGGAAGTAATGTGGAAATGTGGAAGTAATGTGGAAATGTGGAAGTAATGTGGAAATGTGGAAGTAATGTGGAAATGTGGAAGTAATGTGGAAATGTGGAAGTAATGTGGAAATGTGGAAGTAATGTGGAAATGTGGAAGTAATGTGGAAATGTGGAAGTAATGTGGACTGTGGAAGTAATGTGGAAATGTGGAAGTAATGTGGAAATGTGGAAGTAATGTGGAAATGCGGAATTAATGTGAAAATGTGGAAGTAATGTGGAAATGTGGAAGTAAATTAAGTTGTCTGAATCCCTTCCAAATGGACGGTATCTAAGCAACAACAAGATTCATTAGAACCGCCAAAGGGCTTCAACAAACTTCAACAGAGAGAAATACACAACATGGAATGAGATAGAAACACGTATCTCTGTATTAGTCTCTCTGTAACCGTGTCTCTCTGTATTAGTCTCTCTGTATTAGTCTCTCTGTATTAGTCTCTCTGTATTAGTCTCTCTGTAACCGTGTCTCTCTATATTAGTCTCTCTGTATTAGTCTCTCTGTATTAGTCTCTCTGTATTAGTCTCTCTGTATTAGTCTCTCTGTATTAGTCTCTCTGTATTAGTCTCTCTGTATTAGTCTCTCTGTAAACACGTCTCTCTGTAAACACGTCTCTCTGTAAACGCGTCTCTCTGTAAGCGCGTCTCTCTATAAGCACGTCTCTCTGTAAGTGTGTCTCTCTATAAGCGCGTCTCTCTGTAAGCGCGTCTCTCTGTAAATGTGTCTCTCTGTAAGCGCGTCTCTCTGTAAGCGTGTCTCTCTATAAGCGTGTCTCTCTGTAAGCGCGTCTCTCTGTAAGCGTGTCTCTCTGTAAGCGCGTCTCTCTGTAAGCGCGTCTCTCTATAAGCGTGTCTCTCTATAAGCGCGTCAGACTGTATGAAATGACTCTGCTTCTGTCTCTGTAGATCCCTGGTTGCCCATTGATTTATTTCGGCTTATCAATCTCATTTTATTAGGGACCGTTGTTTGCTGCTGTAGCTCAGGATTGAGGCCAACTAAACCATTTTAATTCACAGAAGACTAATAAGCTCGTGTGTAAATCAGTTCCATTTAAGGCTTTAGAACAGAAGCAATGAATGTGTCAATGGATATTATGGAAGAACAATGTTAAAGACGGTAAGTAAACTATAGAGAACAAACACAGAAGAGCACACACACACACATCCATCACACACACACACATCCATCACAAACACACACATCCATCACAAACACACACATCCATCACACACACACACACATCCATCACACACACACACACACATCCATCACACACACACACATCCATCACACACACACACATCCATCACACACACACACACATCCATCACACACACACACATCCATCACACACACACACATCCATCACATACACACACATCCATCACACACACACACATCCATCACACACACACACATCCATCACACACACACACATCCATCACACACACACACATCCATCACACACACACACATCCATCACACACACACACATCCATCACACACACACACATCCATCACACACACACATCCATCACACACACACACATCCTTCACACACACACACATCCATCACATACACACACATCCATCACACACACACACATCCATCACACACACACACATCCTTCACACACACACACACATCCATCACATACACACACATCCATCACACACACACACATCCATCACACACACACACACATCCATCACACACACACACACATCCATCACACACACACACATCCATCACACACACACACATCCATCACATACACACACATCCATCACACACACATCCATCACACACACACACATCCATCACACACACACAGTGTATGTGTGTGAGTGTCTGTGTGTGTGTGGTGTGTGTGTTTGCGTGGTGTGTGTGTGTGTGCGTATGTGCGTGCGTGTGTGCATGTGTGTGTGTGCATGTGTGCGTGTGTGTGTGAGCGTGGTGTGTGTGTGCGTGTGCGTGGTGTGTGTGTCCGTGTGCGTGGTGTGTGTATGCGTGGTGTGTGTGCGTGTGTGTGAGTGCAGTGTGTGTGAGTGTCTGTGTGTGCGTGTGTGCGTGGTGTGTGTGTGTGTGCGTGGTGTGTGTGCGTGTGTGTGTGCGTGTGTGGTGTGTGTGTGTGGTGTGTGTGTGTGTGTGCGTGGTGTGTGTGTGTGTGTAACCCCTACCTGCTAGCATAATGCTCAATCCTGCTGTGTGTGTCTGCGTGGGGCAGCTTAGGAGAGGAACATGGTCTGAAGAAACACATAAAAACACATCAGCAATCTTTACTGTTAAACCAACTCCATCAAAAGGCTCAATGCGTAGCATCCTCCCTGAATGATGTGGAATAAAAGTGAGTCAACATTTACACACTATTCTGTTCAGTGCACGTGCCTCTCTGTGAACAACAGGAATGACTCACGTCTCTGAGCTCTCAGCTTCTAGAACCGACTGGACAGGCAGATAGCCCCGTTGGGGGTGTTTGCTGAAATACTGCTTTGACCGGAACTTGTTCTTCAGCGTTTTGGCAAAGTCCCGCATCTTCTCTCCTGACGTGGTCTGTCACATTATTTAGAAGTCGTGGGGGGGAGAAGAGACAACGCCAACCACTTTAGAATCGTTTAAATGGCACGTGGAAACACGCTACTTCCTGTTTACAGATCTACAGCCCTGTGGTACACAGTTAAAGTACCATATAAACACCTCATCCCTGCCTCTGACCTCACCACACTCATCCCTGCCTGACCTCACCACATTCATCCCTGCCTCTGACCTCACCAAACTCATCCCTGCCTCTGACCTCACCACACTCATCTCTGCCTCTGACCTCACCACACTCATCCCTGCCTGACCTCACCACACTCATCTCTGCCTCTGACCTCACCACACTCATCCCTGCCTGACCTCACCACACTCATCCCTGCCTCTGACCTCACCACACTCATCCCTGCCTCTGACCTTACTATACCCATCCCTGCCTCTGACCTCACCACACTCATCCCTGCCTCTGACCTCACCACACTCATCCCTGCCTGACCTCACCACACTCATCCCTGACTCTGACCTCACCAAACTCATCCCTGCCTGACCTCACCACACTCATCTCTGCCTCTGACCTCACCAAACTCATCCCTGCCTGACCTCACCACACTCATCCCTGCCTCTGACCTCACCACACTCATCCCTGCCTCTGACCTCAACAAACTCATCCCTGCCTGACCTCACCACACTCATCCCTGCCTCTGACCTCACCACACTCATCCCTGCCTCTGACCTCACCACACTCATCCCTGCTTCTGACCTCACCACAGTCATCCCTGCCTCTGACCTCCCCACAGTCATCCCTGTCTCTGACCTCACCACACTCATCCCTGCCTCTGACCTCACCACAGTCATCCCTGCCTCTGATCCTAATGCATATCACTCATCCCTGCCTCTGACCTCACCACACTCATCCCTGCCTCTGACCTCACCACAGTCATCCCTGCCTCTGACCTCACTACACTCATCCCTGCCTCTGACCTCACCACACTCATCCCTGCCTCTGATCCTAATGCATATCACTCATCCCTGCCTCTGACCTCACCACACTCATCCCTGCCTCTGACCTCACCACAGTCATCCCTGCCTCTGACCTCACTACACTCATCCCTGCCTCTGACCTCGCCACACTCATCCCCGCCTCTGACCTCACCACACTCATCCCTGCCTCTGACCTCACTACGCTCATCCCCATCTGTGACCTCACCACACTCATCCCTGCCTCTGATCCTAATGCATATCACTCATCCCTGCCTCTGACCTCACCACACTCATCCCTGCCTCCGACCTCACCACATTCATCTCAGCCTCTGATCCTAATGCACCAGTCCATCTCGGCCTTTGATCCTAATGCACCAGCCCATCTCTGCCTCTGATCCTAATTCACCAGCCCATCTCTGCCTCTGATCCTAATGCACCAGCCCATCTCTGCCTCTGATCCTAATTCACCAGCCCATCTCTGCCTCTGATCCTAATGCACCAGCCCATCTCTGCCTCTCATCCTAATACACCAGCCCATCTCTGCCTCTGATCCTAATGCACCAGCCCATCTCTGCCTCTCATCCTAATACACCAGCCCATCTCTGCCTCTGATCCTAATGCACCATCTCTGCCTCTGATCCTAATACACCAGCCCATCTCTGCCTCTCATCCTAATACACCAGCCCATCTCTGCCTCTGATCCTAATGCACCATCTCTGCCTCTGATCCTAATACACCAGCCCATCTCTGCCTAAACCTTTCTGGTTGAAATACACCCTGGGACACATCAGTTGATCAATGGGCTCCTGCCTCACTTCCATATTGATTGAAGCTGATGCTGCGTCCTGGCTGTTAACTCTCTTAAAGGGGCAATCTGCATTGTTATATCATGTGTGTGAATTGTATAATGTACACACCTATGGGAGCATCTACTGGTTATAGTACTATATGATAGAGTAGTGGAGCATCTTACTGGGTATAGTACTATATGATAGAGTAGTGGAGCATCTGACTGGGTATAGTACTATATAATAGAGTAGTGGAGCATCTGACTGGGTATAGTACTATATAATAGAGTAGTGGAGCATCTGACTGGGTATAGTACTATATAATAGAGTAGTGGAGCATCTTACTGGTTATAGTACTATATAATAGAGTAGTGGAGCATCTGACTGGGTATAGTACTATAAAATAAAGTAGTGGAGCATCTTACTGGGGTATAGTACTATATAATAGAGTAGTGGAGCATCTGACTGGGTATATTACTATATAATAGAGTAGTGGAGCATCTACTGGTTATAGTACTATATAATAGAGTAGTGGAGCATCTGACTGGGTATAGTACTATATAATAGAGTAGTGGAGCATCTGACTGGGTATAGTACTATATAATAGAGTAGTGGAGCATCTGACTGGGTATAGTACTATATAATAGAGTAGTGGAGCATCTGACTGGGTATAGTACTATATAATAGAGTAGTGGAGCATCTGACTGGGTATAGTACTATATAATAGAGTAGTGGAGCATCTTACTTGGTACAGTACTATATAATAGAGTAGTGGAGCATCTGACGGGGTATAGTACTATATAATAGAGTAGTGGAGCATCTGACAGGGTATAGTACTATATAATAGAGTAGTGGAGCATCTGACGGGGTATAGTACTATATAATAGAGTAGTGGAGCATCTGACTGGGTATAGTACTATATAATAGAGTAGTGGAGCATCTGACGGGGTATAGTACTATATAATAGAGTAGTGGAGCATCTTACTGGGTATAGTACTATATAATAGAGTAGTGGAGCATCTGACTGGGTATTGTACTATATAATAGAGTAGTGGAGCATCTTACTGGGTATAGTACTATATAATAGAGTAGTGGAGCATCTGACTGGGTATAGTACTATATAATAGAGTAGTGGAGCATCTTACTGGGGTATAGTATTATATAATAAAGTAGTGGAGCATCTGACTGGGTATAGGACTATATAATAGAGTAGTGGAGCATCTTACTGGGGTATAGTACTATATAATAGAGTAGTGGAGCATCTGACGGGGTATAGTACTATAAAATAGAGTAGTGGAGCATCTTACTGGGTATAGTACTATACTATAAAGTAGTGGAGCATCTGACGGGGTATAGTACTATATAATAGAGTAGTGGAGCATCTTACTGGGTATAGTACTATATAATAGAGTAGTGGAGCATCTTAATGGGGTATAGTACTATATAATAGAGTAGTGGAGCATCTTAATGGGGTATAGTACTATATAATAGAGTAGTGGAGCATCTTACTGGGTATAGTACTATATAATAAAGTAGTGGAGCATCTTACTGGGTATAGTACTATATAATAGAGTAGTGGAGCATCTTACTGGGTATAGTACTATATAATAAAGTAGTGGAGCATCTGACTGGGTATAGTACTATATAATAGAGTAGTGGAGCATCTTACTGGGTATAGTACTATATAATAAAGTAGTGGAGCATCTGACTGGGTATAGTACTATATAATAGAGTAGTGGAGCATCTGACGGGGTATAGTACTATAATATAAAGTAGTGGAGCATCTTACTGGGTATAGTACTATATGATAGAGTAGTGGAGCATCTGACTGGGTATAGTACTATATAATAGAGTAGTGGAGCATCTTACTGGGTATAGTACTATATAATAGAGTAGTGGAGCATCTGACGGGGTATAGTACTATAAAATAAAGTAGTGGAGCATCTGACTGGGTATAGTACTATATAATAGAGTAGTGGAGCATCTGACGGGGTATAGTACTATATAATAGAGTAGTGGAGCATCTTAATGGGGTATAGTACTATATAATAGAGTAGTGGAGCATCTTACTGGGTATAGTACTATAAAATAAAGTAGTGGAGCATCTGACTGGGTATAGTACTATATAATAGAGTAGTGGAGCATCTTACTGGGTACAGTACTATATAATAGAGTAGTGGAGCATCTGACTGGGTATAGTACTATATAATAGAGTAGTGGAGCATCTTACTGGGTATAGTACTATATAATAGAGTAGTGGAGCATCTTAATGGGGTATAGTACTATATAATAGAGTAGTGGAGCATCTTACTGGGTATAGTACTATATAATAGAGTAGTGGAGCATCTGACTGGGTATAGTACTATATAATAGAGTAGTGGAGCATCTTACTGGGTATAGTACTATATAATAGAGTAGTGGAGCATCTGACGGGGTATAGTACTATAAAATAAAGTAGTGGAGCATCTGACTGGGTATAGTACTATATAATAGAGTAGTGGAGCATCTGACGGGGTATAGTACTATATAATAGAGTAGTGGAGCATCTTACTGGGGTATAGTACTATATAATAGAGTAGTGGAGCATATTACTGGGTATAGTACTATAAAATAAAGTAGTGGAGCATCTGACTGGGTATAGTACTATAAAATAAAGTAGTGGAGCATCTGACTGGGTATAGTACTATATAATAGAGTAGTGGAGCATCTTACTGGGGTATAGTACTATATAATAGAGTAGTGGAGCATCTTACTGGGTATAGTACTATAAAATAAAGTAGTGGAGCATCTGACTGGGTATAGTACTATAAAATAAAGTAGTGGAGCATCTGACTGGGTATAGTACTATATAATAGAGTAGTGGAGCATCTTACTGGGGTATAGTACTATATAATAGAGTAGTGGAGCATCTTACTGGGTATAGTACTATAAAATAAAGTAGTGGAGCATCTGACTGGGTATAGTACTATATAATAGAGTAGTGGAGCATCTTACTGGGTATAGTACTATATAATAAAGTAGTGGAGCATCTGACTGGGTATAGTACTATATAATAGAGTAGTGGATCATCTTACTGGGTATAGTACTATATAATAAAGTAGTGGAGCATCTGACTGGGTATAGTACTATATAATAGAGTAGTGGAGCATCTGACGGGGTATAGTACTATAAAATAAAGTAGTGGAGCATCTTACTGGGTATAGTACTATATGATAGAGTAGTGGAGCATCTGACTGGGTATAGTACTATATAATAGATTAGTGGAGCATCTGACTGGGTATAGTACTATATAATAGAGTAGTGGAGCATCTTACTGGGTATAGTACTATATAATAGAGTAGTGGAGCATCTGACGGGGTATAGTACTATAAAATAAAGTAGTGGAGCATCTGACTGGGTATAGTACTATAAAATAAAGTAGTGGAGCATCTGACTGGGTATAGTACTATACAATAGAGTAGTGGAGCATCTTACTGGGTATAGTACTATAAAATAAAGTAGTGGAGCATCTGACTGGGTATAGTACTATATAATAGAGTAGTGGAGCATCTTACTGGGTATAGTACTATATAATAGAGTAGTGGAACATCTTACTGGTTATAGTACTATATAATAGAGTAGTGGAGCATCTTACTGGGGTATAGTATAATATAATAGAGTAGTGGAGCATCTTACTGGGTATAGTACTATATAATAGAGTAGTGGGACATCTTACTGGTTATAGTACTATATAATAGAGTAGTGGAGCATCTTACTGGGGTATAGTACTATATAATAGAGTAGTGGAGCATCTTACTGGGGTATAGTACTATATAATAGAGTAGTGGAGCATCTTACTGTGTATAGTACTATATAATAGAGTAGTGGAGCATCTTACTAGGTATAGTACTATATAATAGAGTAGTGGAGCATCTTACTGGGTATAGTACTATATAATAGATTAGTGGAGCATCTTACTGGGTATAGTACTATATAATAGAGTAGTGGAGCATCTTACTGGGTACAGTACTATATAATAGAGTAGTGGAGCATCTTACTGGTTATAGTACTATATAATAGATTAGTGGAGCATCTGACTGGGTATAGTACTATATAATAGAGTAGTGGAGCATCTTACTGGGTACAGTACTATATAATAGAGTAGTGGAGCATCTTACTGGGGTATAGTACTATATAATAGAGTAGTGGAGCATCTTACTGGGTACAGTACTATATAATAGAGTAGTGGAGCATCTTACTGGGGTATAGTACTATATAATAGAGTAGTGGAGCATCTTACTGGGTATAGTACTATATAATAGAGTAGTGGAGCATCTGACGGGGTATAGTACTTTATAATAGAGTAGTGGAGCATCTGACTGGGTATAGTACTATATAATAGAGTAGTGGAGCATCTTACTGGGGTATAGTACTATATAATAGAGTAGTGGAGCATCTTACTGGGTATAGTACTATATAATAGAGTAGTGGAGCATCTTACTGGGTACAGTACTATATAATAGAGTAGTTGAGCATCTTACTGGGGTATAGTACTATATAATAGAGTAGTGGAGCATCTTACTGGGTATAGTACTATATAATAAAGTAGTGGAGCATCTTACTGGGTATAGTACTGTATAATAGAGTAGTGGAGCATCTTACTGGGGTATAGTACTATATAATAGAGTAGTGGAGCATCTTACTGGTGTATAGTACTCCATGATTGGGTAATGGAGCTTCTTTCCCTTGGTGGTCCGTCCTGTTAGGAAGCATGACTGGCAGATGTCTACGTTGAACTGTTTCAGACTGCGATACCTTTGTGGACAAGCAGAAAGGCAGATTATATTACAGTCAATGACAACACAGGAAGCAGTCTGTCTACTGGTGCCAATCGAAATGCAGACCAGTTCAGTACTGCCTGATCCACTGGATGTATATGTGTGTCTATATATATATATGTGTGTGTATATATGTGTGTGTATGTGTGTGTGTATTTGTGTGTGTATGTGTATGTGTGTGTGTGTGTGTGTATGTATGTGTGTGTGTATATGTGTGTGTATATATGTGTGTGTATATATATGTGTGTATATATGTGTGTATATATATATATGTGTGTGTGTATGTGTGTATATGTGTGTGTATATACATTTATGTGTGTATATATGTGTGTGTATATATGTGTATGTGTGTGTGTGTGTATATATGTGTGTGTGTGTATATATACATGTGTGTATATATATGTGTGTGTGTGTATATATGTGTATATATATGTGTGTGTATATATGTGTATATATATATATGTGTGTATATATATAAATATATATGTGTGTGTATATATGTGTGTATATATGTGTATATATATATATATATATATGTGTAAATATATGTGTGTATATATATGTGTGTGTATAATATATATGTGTATATATATATGTGTGTATAATATATATGTGTGTATATATGTGTATATATGTGTATATATGTGTGTATAATATATATGTGTGTATATATATGTGTGTATAATATATATGTGTGTATATATGTGTATATATGTGTATATATGTGTGTATAATATATATGTGTGTATATATGTGTGTGTGTATATATATGTGTATATATGTGTGTGTATAATATATATGTGTGTATATATGTGTGTATAATATATGTGTGTATATTTGTGTGTATAATATATATGTGTGTATATATGTGTGTATAATATATATGTGTGTATAATATATATATGTGTATAATATATATGTGTGTATAATATATATGTGTGTATAATATATATGTGTGTATATATATGTGTATATATATGTGTATATATGTGTGTGTATATATGTGTGTATAATATATATGTGTGTATAATATATATATGTGTGTATAATATATATGTGTGTGGTCTTACCTGAATCCTTTAATGGGACACTGTTTACACACATAACATTTGGCCTGGTGTTTTGCAGACTCTGCTTGTGTCACACGCTGTAACACAGCCAGCCACACCACAGACTGGGGCTCCAGACTCATCCACTCTAGGAAGTGAGACACTTCAATGGCTGGTTTACCAGGGGCCTGCGGGAGGAAGACCACAGGGGAAAGACGACAGGGGAAAGACCACAGGGGTAAGACCACAGGGGAAAGACCACAGGGTAAGACGACAGGGGAAAGACGACAGGGGAAAGACCACAGGGGTAAGACCACAGGGGAAAGACCACAGGGGTAAGACCACAGGGGAAAGACCACAGGGGTAAGACCACAGGGGTAAGACCACAGGGGAAAGACCACAGGGGTAAGACCACAGGGGAAAGACCACAGGGGAAAGACCACAGGGGAAAGGGATACAATCCTTAGAAACATGTTCACCAACCAGATTCGTTAACACAGGATTTCAGAAAAATGCAGAAATTGCATCATAAACACCCCCACATAGTAGAAACATTAATAATACTTAATATGGCCGATACAATGCATTTCAAAAGTCACTGAAGCATATTACATTGTTCGCCTTGCGATGCAGCAAACTTGCATATGAAATAACATAAAGAACGCTGGATATATGCTAGATATATGCTGGATGTACGCTAGATATATGCTGGATGTACGCTGGATATATGCTGGATGTATGCTGGATATATGCTGGATATATGCTGGATGTAGGCTGGATATATGCTGGATATATGCTGGATATATGCTGGATATATGCTGGATATATGCTGGATATATGCTGGATGTACGCTGGATATATGCTGGATGTATGCTGGATGTACGCTGGATATATGCTGGATGTATGCTGGATGTATGCTGGATATATGCTGCATATATCGCTGGATATATCCAGCATGTATGCTGGATATATGCTGGATATACGCTGGATATATGCTGGATATATGCTGGATGTATGCTGGATGTATGCTGGATGTACGCTGGATATATGCTGGATGTACGCTGGATATACGCTGGATGTATGCTGGATATATGCTGGATATATGCTGGATATACGCTGGATATATGCTGGATATATGCTGGATGTATGCTGGATATATGCTGGATATACGCTGGATATATGCTGGATATATGCTGGATGTACGCTGGATATATGCTGGATGTATGCTGGATGTACGCTGGATATATGCTGGATATATGCTGGATGTATGCTGGATATATGCTGGATATACGCTGGATATATGCTGGATATATGCTGGATGTATGCTGGATATATGCTGGATATACGCTGGATATATGCTGGATATATGCTGGATATATGCTGGATATATGCTGGATGTATGCTGGATGTACGCTGGATATACGCTAGATATATGCTGGATATACGCTAGATATATGCTGGATATATGCTGGATATATGCTGGATATATGCTGGATATATGCTGGATGTACGCTGGATATATGCTGGATGTATGCTGGATGTACGCTGGATGTACGCTGGATATAAGCTGGATGTATGCTGGATATACGCTGGATGTATGCTGGATATATGCTGGATATATGCTGGATATATGCTGGATATATGCTGGATATATGCTGGATATACGCTGGATATATGCTGGATATATGCTGGATATATGCTGGATGTATGCTGGATATACGCTGGATATATGCTGGATATACGCTGGATATATGCTGGATGTACGCTGGATATATGCTGGATATATGCTGGATATATGCTGGATATATGCTAGATATATGCTGGATATATGCTGGATATATGCTAGATATACGCTGGATATATGCTGGATATATGCTGGATATACGCTGGATGTACGCTGGATATATGCTGGATATATGCTGGATATATGCTGGATATATGCTAGATATACGCTGGATATATGCTGGATATATGCTGGATATATGCTGGATATATGCTGGATATATGCTAGATATATGCTGGATATATGCTGGATATACGCTGGATATATGCTGGATGTACGCTGGATGTATGCTGGATATATGCTGGATGTATGCTGGATATATGCTGGATGTATGCTGGATGTATGCTGGATATATGCTAGATATATGCTGGATATATGCTGGATGTATGCTGGATGTATGCTGGATATATGCTGGATATATGCTGGATATATGCTGGATATATGCTGGATATATGCTAGATATATGCTGGATATACGCTGGATATATGCTGGATGTATGCTGGATGTATGCTGGATATATGCTGGATATACGCTGGATATATGCTGGATGTATGCTGGATATATGCTGGATGTATGCTGGATATACGCTGGATATATGCTGGATGTATGCTGGATGTATGCTGGATATATGCTGGATATACGCTGGATATATGCTGGATGTATGCTGGATATATGCTGGATGTACGCTGGATGTATGCTGGATATATGCTGGTTCCCCTGAAGGTGTTCATTGGAACATATTAAATGTGTTTCCATAGATTCCATAATGTACAGTTATGCATGTGTGTTTCCATTCCATGTGCAGTATTTGCAGTGTATACAGTATGTTCAATAGGGTTCGAGTCCAAGGACCTGGCTGAGAAGCTCAAGGACATTCACAGACTCACCCCTGGCCACTGCAGAGCTAAATGTGCTACAGGTAATTGTCACACACAAGATTAATATCTCCGCAGTCGAAAGTCCTCTTTACTCTGAATCAGGTTTTCATCAAAGACCTCTCTCAGTTTTCCAGTCCCTTTCACAGAGAAGCACCCCCATAGCATGATGCTCCCACCACCATGCTTCACTGTAGGGATGATGTTAGCCAGGTGAGAAGCACCCCAATAGCCTGGTGCTCCCACCACCACGCTTCACCAAAGGGATGATATTAGCCAGGTGTCGAGCCATATCTTAATGTATATTGCATGCGTGTGTGTGGTTCTATATGGGTATCTATATGGGTGTCTGTGTGTTCTGGAGGTTTTACCATGCGGAAGCAGGAGCGCACACTTGGCTCCACATTGCTCCCTCCGAAGGCGGCCACCTCTCCCAGCTGCCGGGGGATCTGGACGGCCTCGTGGAGCAGCAGACTGAGGTGGCGCTGGTCAGTCAGACCTCCGGGACCAGAAACCTGTTTGAACAGGTCTGACAAAACAGACAGGGTTAAGAAGGTGTGTTGGTGTGTTTGTTAATACCCTTTCCCAGCGCCGTTTCATTGCATGAGTGTTCTGTGGGTATTGTGTACAATTCATCATGTGGACTGTGGCACGTTTTTGTTGGTTTGTCTCTAATCCAGTTGAGTGGATGTAATGGATATCCTTCTAAATGGAACAGAATCAGTACAGCCAACACACAGCTACAGCAGATCGTGTGAGACTCTGAACTCTGTTACTGATCAAAATGCAAATGCAAATTATATATAAAAATAAATATTTGCCACTTAATTCACCTTTGGCTAAGCCCCGCCCCCCTTAGTTACTGTTGCTACGTCTGACACTTTCATATGGGCTCTGGTTTGTTATCAACATTATGCTGTGACAGCTCCTCCTGCTGATATTTTATCAAACTTTTATAAAGCAACAAATAAAGTGTCCGATAGAAGTAGGCAAAAGGGGTTGAAATATGCGTTCGAAGGCTATATTCAAGACATACAGGTGAAACGCAACATCCACATATCCAAGGCATCCAAATAAAGTCAAAAGCATTCCGGACACACTCAAAAAATGAACCAGTACCGCATATCCTACTAATCGAGACGGAGGCTGGGACTAACAATATCAAGGAGCAACACTGTTCATGCAAAGGTCTCTATTCACTTATATAATCGGTATTACAAAGCAAACTGACTACGCGAGTATAACGTTGTTAACGTTAGCTGACAAGGTGATGTTTTGGATAGCTCCACAGGGTTTTGCGCGCATTTAAGTGTGTTGGCAGATTTTTTGTTTGAGTAAGTCTGTTTGAAGTAACAGTGATGTTGGTTTTTCTGTCTTAATCTCTGTAACATCAAGAATTGCAAAGGTTGTTGTGAACTCTGCTCTGTAGTTGTCAGGCATGTTTTCTGTTATGCATGTTTACTGTAATCCAAAGACGACACTTGTCAGGATTTGACTTCGGTTTTGGAAAGGGAAAAAACGGACACCCCCCTCCCACCTCTCTGGGAAACGCGTATCCGTGTTACAAATGCCCCAGGCACAACGTTTAACTATATTTTTGATAAAACTACGACGGTAATAGCCTGCCGAGACCAAAAATATGAGACGGCCGTGTTAAAGTCAATGGAGCGCTGTGAAAAAGTGTCGGACCTCTGTCGGAGCTCGATCTTGGCTGCTCTGTGATTGGTCAATCTACATTCTAGGGTGTGACTTAGCCAAAGGAAGCAGGTTATCTTTTGGAAAACATCTCTATACCAACCCCAAATGACAGAAGAATAAATGACAGAAGAATAAATGATAGAAGAATAAATGATAGAGGAGTTGATTGAAATCAAGGAAATATACAGGAACTGTGCTCACTGAAAAAAGGTCCTTCATTCATTGCTAGTTATTGACACCAAGAAAACCACAGAAGTTGAAATTATAGATCCAGACTGATATGATAAATCCAGACTGATATTATAGATCCAGACTGATAGATCCAGACTGATATTATAGATCCAGACTGATAGATCCGGACTGATATTATAGATCCAGACTGATAGATCCAGACTGATATTATAGATCCAGACTGATATTATAGATCCAGACTGATAGATC